>VMDR010001136.1:0-144415 GCA_007922815.1 Macrotus californicus
TCATGTCATCTGCAAATAATGACAGTTTTACTTCTTCCTTTCCAATTTGGATGCCTTTTATTTCTTCTTCTTGTCTGATCACTGTGACTGGAACTTCCAAAACTATGTTGAATAAAAACACAGGAATGGTGAAAGCAGCCATCCCTGTTATGTCGTAAGGCTTTTAGTTTTTGTCTGTTGAGTAGGATGTTGGCTGTGTGTTTGTCATATATGGCCTTTATGGTGTTGAGTTATGATCCCTCTAATCCCACTTTGCTCAGAGTTTTTATCATAAGCAGGTGCTGGGTTTAGTCAAATGTTTTGTCTGCATCTATTGCTAGGTCATGTAATTTTTATCCCTCCTTTTGTATATGTGGTATATTATGTTAATTGATTTGAGGATATTGTACCAATTTCGCATCTCAGGAAAAAATCCCTCTTGATCATGGTGTATGATCTTTTAATGTATTGCTAATATTTTGTTAAAGATTTTTGCATCTATATTCATCAGGAAAATTGGCCTCTAATTTTCTTTTCTTGTAGTATCTCTATCTGGTTTTGGAATTAGGATAGTGCTGGCCTTGTAAAATGAGTTTGGGAGTCTTCCCTCCTCTTAAATTTTTTGGAATAGTTTGAGAAGGATAAGTGTTAACTCTCTTTGAATGTTTGGTAAAATTCACCTGTAAAACCATCTGGTTCAAGACTTTTGTTTGCTGGGAGTCTTTGTTTGCTGACTACTGCTTCAATTTCATTAGCTGTAATCAGTCTGTTCAGATTTTCTGTTTCTCTTGGTTCACTTTTGGGAGATTGTATGATTCTAGGAATTTGTTCATTTTGTTCAGACTGTCCAATTTGTTGGCATATAGTTGTTCGTAGTAATTTCTTATAATGCTTTTTATTTCTTCGGTGAGAGTTGTTACTTCTCTTTCTTTTCTGATTTTATTTATTTGGGTCCTCTCTCTCTTTTTACCTTGATGAGTCTGTTTAAAGGTTTCTCAATCTTGCTTATCTTTTAAAAGAACCAGCTGTTGATTTCATTGATCTTTTGTACTGATTTTTTAGACTCTATTCACTTACTTCCAATCTAATTTTTATTATTTCCTTTCTTCTACTCACTTGAGATTTTGTTTGTTGTTCTTTTTCTAGATCCTTTCAGTGTAAGGTTAGTGTGTTTATTTGAGATTTTTCTCACTTTTTGAGGTAGGTCCTCTAGTGATATGAATTTCCCTCTTAGTACTGTTTTGCTGTCCCATAGATTTGGGGTCATTGTGTTTTCATTTTCGTTTTTTCCTTGATCTTATTGTTAACCCATTCATTGTTTAATAACGTGTTATTTAGCCTCCCTGTGTTTTTCAGTTTTTTCTTGTAATTGATTTCTCATTTCATACCATTGTGGTCTGAGAGAATGCTTGATATGATTTCAGTCTTCTTGAATGTATTAAGACTTCTTTTGTGTTCTACCATGTGGTCTGTCCTAGAGAATGTCCTATGTGCACTTGATAAGAGTGTATATTCTCCTGCTTTCAGGTAAAATTCTCTGAAAATACTAATTAAATCCATCTGATCTAGTGTGTCATTTAAGGTTGCTGTTTCCTTGTTGATACTCTGTCTGGAAGCTCCATCCAGTGCTGTCAATGGGTGTTAACACCCTGCACTGTGACTGTGTTGCTGTCAAGCTCTTCCTTAATGTCCGCAAATATTTTCTTTACATATTTAGGTTATTCTATGTTGGGCGGACATATGTTTACAAGGGTTATAGCCTCTTGTTGAATTGATCCCTCTAGTATTATGTAATCCCTTTGGTATTATGTAGTGACTTTCTCTGTCCTTTGTTGTGGCCTTTATTTTGAAGTCTATTTTGTCAGATATAAATATTGCCATCCCAGATTTGTTTTTGTTTGTTTCCATTTGCATGAAATATCTTTTTCCATCCCTTTACTTTATCTGTGTGTATCTTTTGGTCTGAGATGTGTCTCTTTTAGACAGCATACATACGGGTGTTGATTTTTTTTTTTTTTTATCCATTTAGCTACCCTAGAGTTTACATATTTTTTGAGCATGTATTATGTGCCAAGCAATGTGTTGAGCACTATAGCTAAGCTAAACTGAATTCTATCTGTTTCTATATAAGCCAGTTCTTTCTGAATGGTGTATTAAGTGAAAAGATGCAAGTTGATCAAAGTATGATTGTTTGGGGTTTTGAGTCATATACAGAAATATAGATAATCTGAAAAACATTGTTTCACCCCAGCTGGTGTGGCTCAGTGGATTGAGCACTACTGGCCTGTGAACCAAAGGGCCGCTGGTTCATTTCCCAGCTGGGGCACATGCCTGGGTTGTGGGCCAGGTTCCCCAATGTGGGGTGTTCAAGAGGCAGCCAAACATTGATGTTTCTCTCCCTCCCTTTTTCCCTCCCTTTCCCTTTGTCTAAAAAATAAAGAAAGAAAAGAAAAACTTTGTTTCAGGTTCTTAATTTCCTCTTGTTCGTTATTTTACACATGTCTCCACAAGGCTGGGACATAGATCAGAATTATCTATGAACATACAGGGGAACCATGCAAATGTCCTCAAGTGCTAGGAAGAGAGCACACTCTAGTGTCAGGAGGTGTGTGATATGTAATTTTATTAAAGTTTATCTAACTATTTCTCAATTAGCCCTGGCTGGTGTGGCTCGGTTGGTTGCAGTGCTGTCTTATACACCAGAGGGTTGTGGGTTCAATTCTTGGTCAGGGCACATACCTAGGTTTCAGATTTGGTCCCCGGTCAGGACATGTACTGGAGGCTACAGATTGATGTTTCTCTCTCACATTGATGTTTCCCTTTCTCTCTCTCTCTCTCTCTCTCTCTCTTTCTCCCTTTCTCTCTCTCTAATGGCAATGAAAAAATGTCCTCAGATGAGGATAAAATATATATCCCTCAGACTTGTGGCCAAGATAGAGGCATAGGTAGATGCACTTTGCCTCCTTGCACAACCAAAAGGACAACAAATTTAAAAACAAAAAACAACCAGAACTTCCAGAAAATAGAACTGTATGGAAGTCCGACAACCAAGGAATTAAAGAAGAAACATTCATTCAGACTGGTAGGAGGGGTGGACACAGGCAGCCAGGGTGGAGAGGACTCACAGCAAGACTGGCTAGAGGACCAGGTGGGTGAGGTGGTGGCTGGCATACTGGGCAGTCCAACATTCGTGTGTGGATAAACCAGCAGGAGCAAGTGGGGAGTGAGACAGACTGTGTAACCCAGGGTTCTAGCATGGGAAATAAAGCCTCAGAGCCTCTGGCTGTAAAAATCTGTGGGGGTTGCAGCAGTGGGAGAAACTCCCTGCCCCACAAGAGAGTTTATTGGAGGGACCCACAGGGTCCTAGAATGTACACAAACCCACTCACATGGGAATCAGCACCAGAAGGACCAAATTGCTCATGGAAAGCAGGGGGAGTGACTGAAAGCTGGCCGAGAGCTGAGCAAGCAGCATTGTCCCCTTTTGGACCCCTCCCCGACATACAGCACCACATTTCAGTGACATGGGTTGCCCCGCCCTGGCAAACACCTAAGGTTCCATCCCTTAGAACAGAACAAGTGCAAATAAATGGAACAAAAAAAATATATGGCCCAAGTGAAAAAACAGATCAAAGCTCCAAAAATAGAACTAAGGGTGAAGAGATTGCCAACCTATCCAATGCAGAGTTCAAAACACTGGTAATCAGGATGCTCACAGAAATGGTTAAGTATGGTCACAAAATAGAGGAAGAAATGAAGGCTATGAAAAGTGAAATAAAGCAAAATATACAGGGAATCAGCATGGAGGGGAAGAAAACCGGGACTCAAATCAACAATTTGGAGCAGAAAGAAGAAGTAAACATTCAACCAGAACAGAATGAGGAAACAAGAATTCCAAAAAATGAGGAGTGGCTTAGGAACCTCTGGGACAACTTTAAACATTCCAACATCTGATTATAGAGGTTCCAGTAGGAGAAGAGGAAGAGCAAGAAATTGAAAATTTATTTGAAAATATAGTGAAGGAGAATTTTCCTAATCTGGCAAAAGAAATAGACTTCCAGGAAGTCCAGGAAGCTTAGCATCCCAAAGAAGTTGGACCAAAGGAAGCACACACTAAGGCACATCATAATTACATTACCTAAGATGAAAGATAAGGAGAGAATCTTAAAAGCAGCAAGAGAAAAAGATACAGTTACCTACAAAGAAGTTCCTATAAGACTAACAGGTGATTTCTCAAAAGAAATCTTACAGGCAAGAAGGGGCTGGAAAGAAGTATTCAAAGTCATGAAAGGCAAGGAGCTACATGCAAGATTATTCTATCCAGCAAAGCTATCATTTAGAATGGAAGGGCAGATAAAGTTCTTCCCAGATAAGGTCAAGTTAAAGGAATTCATCATCATCAAGCCCTTATGATATTAAATGTTAAGGGGACTTATCTAAGAAAAAGAAGATGATCAAAACTACTGAACAGTAAAATGACAACAAACTTACAATTATCAACAACTGAACCTAAAAAAAAAACCCCAAAACTAAGCAAACAACTACAACAGGAACAGGATCACAGAAATGGAGATCACATGGAGGTATATCAGCCAGGAGGGGGAAGGGGGAGGAAGGGGGATAAGGTACAGGGAATAAGAAGCATAAATGGTAGGTACAAAATAGACAGGCAGAGGTTTAAAATAGTATAGGAAATGGAGAAGCCAAAGAACTTATATATATGACCCATGGACTTGAACTAAGGGCAAGGGAGAAATGCTGATGGGGTGGGGGGTGCAGGGCAGAGAGGTATAAAGAGGAGAAAAAATGGGACAGCTCTAATAGCATAATCAATAAAATATAAATATAAATATAAATATATATATATATATATATATATATATATATATATATATATATATATCCATCATCTAACGGGTGTACCTAGTCCTTTTCCTCCTATAATCCTGAAAGAAAAAGAAGAAAGAAGGAAGGAAGGAGAGAAAGAAAGAAGGAAAGAAAGAAAGAAAGAAAGAAAGAAAGAAAGAAAGAAAGAAAGAAAGAAAGAAAGAAAGAAAGAAAGTCTGAAGTGGACTAGGAGGTGCAGCAATGACAGTCTATGTTGTCCTGGAATCATTGTTCCTTTGGTGCTAGAGACATATGACATCTTTGCCCTGTCATCTGCTGCTGATCCACGTTTTATATTCCTTGTCCTCTGGCACTACCCATCAGGGGGTGCTGCTGTTAGCTTTCAAGAGACCCTAACGTCTTCCCAGTCACTAGGGGTAAAAATAAGGAGTCAGGAGGAGACAAAAATGGCAGATTTGCCTGTTTTAATGTAACAAAGAGCCACAGAAATGTGTCTTGTTAAAAAGAAGACTTGAAAATGTCATTGTTGTGGAAGCTGGCTGGCTTGGCCCTGGGGCTCTTTTATGGGCTTTTGGAATTGGCCTCAAAAGGGGACTTTGTGAGCCCCAGGTGAGTTGCTATTTCACACACCTCCTCTCTGCTGGGGCTGGCGTCTCTCCAAGCTTGATGGGGGGTGGGGATGAGCTAATGAACTTTCCAGTGATTGACAGTCCACCCATCCTCAGGCTGCCTGGCTCCCAAACTAAGAAGACAAAGTTGCTCAAGACTCAAGTGATGGGTAAAAAGGTTCCTTTCTACTTCCATGACAGCAATAAACTTTCTCTAAGCCCCTAAATAATAACTTCAAAAAGACCCGGATAGAGATCCTGGCTGTCATGACTGTGCCCAATGGAGTCATTTAAGAAGAAAGGCTCAGTGAAGGGCATTAATAGAGGAAACTTTCTCTGGAGGAGGAAGCTGAGAACCTCAGAAGAGGCCCTCTGCCCTGAGCCCCTTGAAAATGTCTGCTGGTGTACAGATCCTGGGCACTGTGGACACTTAGAACAGACATGGATGGTTGTATGTTACACTTACTGTGTAACATACATTGTGTTTGGAGCACTTAGATACATCCATTTATTAAACAGCCACTTAAGAGGCACCTACTATATGGCACCTAATATAAGTCCCTAAAATAGTCCATGCCCTCAGGCTCTGATGGGGAAACTCCCTAGACTGTCTCTGGGAAGAGCGACTTGGGCACTTTTGTGTAACCCCATTCTCCTTCTCTGGTTCCACGTGTTTATGCTCCTCCCTGTCCAGATCTCCCTAGGACACTGGTGAGGTTTAAATAAAGTCTGCAGTGTAGTTAGTGGTGTTGTACCAGTGTTAATGGTCTAGTGTTGGTAGCTTGGCTGTAGTTATGTAAAATGTTAATGTTAGGGGAAGCTGAGGAGTGCTTTGTGGGAATTTTCTGTAAGTCTGAAATTAGTTCAAAATAATAAGATTTTTTTTAAATAAGAAGGAAGTCTGACTGGGAGTTTCATTGACTCCTGACTGCGTCTTTTCCATCTTTCAGTCTCTGTGATTCTGTGTGTCTTTCTATAGTCCTGCTAATATCTCCTTGCCCCTCCTCTCTGACCATTTTCCTTCCTCAGTCTCTCTGTCTATCACTCATCCTCTTCTTTCTCAAGATTGCTGATGCTATTCAGGGTCTTTTGTGGTTCCATATAAATTTTTGGATTATGTCTTCTTGTTCTGTGGTATATGTCATCGGTATTTTAATAGGAATTACCCTGAATCTACATATTGCTTTGGGTAGTATGGACATTTTAATGATGTTAATTCTTCCTATCCATGAACACAGTATGTGCTTCCACTTATTTGTATCTTCTTTAATTTTTTTCTTCAGTGTCTTATAATTTTCAGAGTACAGGTCTTTTGCATCCTTGGTTAGGTTTATTCCAGGTATTTTATTCATTTTGAAGTAATTCTGACAGGAAGTGTTTTCTTAATTTCCCTTTCTGTTAGTTTCTTATCGGCGTATAAAAATGCAACTGATTTCTGGATGTTAATTTTGTATCCTGCTACTTTGCTGAATTCATTGATCAGTTCTAGTTGTTTCTTGGTGGAATCTTTGGGGTTCTCTATGTACAGTATCATGTCATCAGTAAATAATGACAGTTTTACTTCTTCCTTTTCAATTTGGATGCCTTTTATTTCTTCTGGTCTGATTGCTGTGGCTAGGACTTCCAGTACTCTGTTGAATAAGAGAGGTGAAAGTAGACATGGCTGTCATGCATCTCTTCCCCACAAAAATCTGCTCTCCTCCCCAGTGTTAGGTGTTTATAATCAGTCACCAAATTCTGTTCATTAAGCTTCCTGAATATCCATCAGCTCCCCACCCCAGTGCTATTTCCAAGGCTCTGGGTGACACCATCATCACCACACCCATCACCAGGGTACTCCAGAGCTCCCCCCACCCCCCACAGTCAGACTCCCCACCTCCAGCTGGTTCATACGCAGCTCCCATCAGGTCTAGCTCTGGATTGCAGCACCACTATTTGCATCAGCTCCTGAAAAAATCCAGCCCAGTTCTTCATCTCCAGTCCCTGTTTCCAGTGCCAACTTCCTGCCAGGGGCATAACGAGTGTTAACTGAGTCCCAGCACAGTCTAAGGGGTGGGGAGCTCTGCATGTAACAGAAAAAACAGTACTTCTCTCTCCTGAAGTCATGAAACTGGGTTTTTCTACATAAAGCTGAAGTTCCAGGGCTGAGTGTCAGGGAGAGAGGAGGGAAGCAGAGGGCGAAGAGTGGTTTCCATTCGAGTCTACAAGAGAATAAAAGGAGGGGCTGTGGCTGTGCTAAGGCTGCAAGAGAAGCCAGAGCAGCATATGTCTTTCTGGCGGGCGGGAAAATGGACTGAGGTCTATGCAGAGACTGCGGCCCCATCCCACCACACCTGCACCTTGTCTGTGTCAGCCTCCAGCTTCCAGCAGTGCCCCCTCTCCACCGCCGCTGGGATGAGTTCCATCAACCTTTTAAAAGCCCAAAGACCCTGTGCAACATGGCAGTTGCATCGTCCTAGTTTTAAAACTGCTTACCCCCTCCTCGGTATTTTGTTTCAACAACACCAAACACGTCACAATGTTGTACCTATTGGAGGCAAAGTCGCTGGAATGTTTATAGGTTTATACCCATCAATCATTGGTAAAGGGTTACCTACCCCACTGCAGGGTTACATGATTCCAGGCCCTTGCAGCGAAGCAGGTCCCAGCAGCTTGAAGACAGTCCTAAACAGACACAAATGCTGGCTGTTGGGAGTGAACACCCACCAGGATGCTGTGCACACAAAAATGACAAAGGGATCTGAGAGGGTACTGGCAGAGCAGGAAAGCATCTGCTAGGATAGGGGTTTGCTGCAGTTTTAGATGGGGGGGCAGGGAAGGTCTCATTGAGAAGATGACCTTTGAATAACAACCTGCAGGAAGTGCCAGCAAGCTCTGCAGTTATCCCTGATGTCCATCACACGCCTGGCACATAGCAGATGCTCCATGTTTTTTGAGCACTAGATGAATGAATGAATGAACGAACGAACGAATGAACGAATGAACAACAAATGATACCTTGTGTTCCTTTTCATCTGCATGGGAAGGATTTTGGGCTCTGGTCTCCACCCAAGGTCCAGGCCTGAGGGTGGAGTGGGTGGCTCATGCAACCAGCAGGTCCAAGTGCAGGCCTCTTCCAGCTTCTCTACTGCTGACCACTCAGAGCCAGAAAAAAATTAGCACTCTAAGGCCCACAGCATTCTTGTGAAGTAAACACTCCAAGTGCTGGAGAGTTGCTAACTCACTGGGTGCGTGTGGGCTGCCTCGGGAGCAACAAATGAGCCTGGGCAGATGGCGCGGAAATAAATGGCACCATCTTTTTACTGTAGCAGTACAGTCGTAATTTTGCAAAGACATTTATTAGGCGGCGTCTCCCTTCTGCAGGATCGTGCTGCGGCTGGCACACTGAGTCACTGCCAGCAAGGTGGAATGCGAACCCCAGAGCCGAGGGTGTGGTGGGCACCCTCGTCTCTCTAATCCTTTCCTCCCACTCTCACTTCTGACAATTTATAGGTTAGTCTGATGCTTGAATAGCTGAGTCTCTCCAGTAATATGTATTCTTTGTAAGTGTTGCCCGTTGTGGCATATCCTAAGAGAACTCCATCAAATAATTATCTTCCCTTTTATTTATTCTCCTTTTTACAGTTCTGCATCACTATAAAATATTAGATGGTCTCCTCTGAGTAGCAAGCCTTCTCTGTGATTGTGAAGTACATGTACATACGGTATTAAATCCCCACCCTGTAGCTGTTCATCTCAGCACTTGCTGGATCTGACAGAGCTCACAGCCTGCAGTGGGTTTCCACCACCTCCCTTGGGACTGGGAGAGCTGGGCTCGTTGAGGTCATTGTCTCAGCTCACAGGCGCCAATGGCATGGAGAGAGCAGCTCAGGGGCCTACATCCAGCTGCATTTCAATATGCCCTGACCTTAACCCCTTAGCCCAGGATCCCCATGAGCCCCTTTTGCCACGAGGAATCTTGCCCAACTTGGTCAAACTTTCCCTGCTTCTCAGGATCCAGAGGAAGTGAGGGCTCAGCAGCAGACTACAGCACCTGAGTGTCTGGATCCCCCAGCTAGGACTCAGCTGCTCGCTTGCTTTGGAACCTCCAGGCTTTTCTTGTGCATAATTCTTTTCTAACTTGACTGGAAGCTCCCTGTGGACAGGTACAATGCTTTTTACCTTCCTTGGTTTTCCCAAAGCCTTTAGCACAGAGCTGGGGATCAACTCAGAATTCCCAGTAAGTCCTCATGGCTTCGAGTCCCTTTCCAGGACGCGTGCTCTGATAAGGCCCTTCCTTCCACGACCCCACGCCGCATTAACTTGCACATTTAATAAATGGCTTCGCTGTTTTGTAAGAATCTCTCCAGCTAGATGATAAGCACCTGCAGCATCTTACGTGCTCAGACCAGAAAACTCCTCGGGGGTCCCTCTATCCCCCTTATAGCTGATGTATGAACAAGAATCCTGGATTTCCTCTTGCTCTTGTTTTGCCTTCCCAGTGCCCAGACTACACAACTTGAGGAAGAAGGAGCCAGGGGTTTAGGAAGAGCACATGCTCAGAGTCAAGACACCTGGCGTCTAGTTAGTTCCAGCACTGCCCTTCTGAGACTCACAGACCTTTCTGGCCTTCGTCTTCCTCACCTATAAAACATGGAAATTCTTATCACATTGTATAATGTTACAAAGCCAAAGATCTAAAGATCATTTGGTTCATCCTCTGCTTGCAGATGTGTATCTGTCTCTTCTGGAAAGGCTGCCAGAGGTGAAATTCAGCAACCTTTCCTGTGCCCTTGACCCAGGGCTTAACCACCCTGGCATGCAGAATGCTTTCCTTTGGCCTCTACAGCTTGCTTGCAGTTTATGCAGAATCTCCGTATTCTCTCCATTGCTTGCCAGGGAGAACACCCATATTGCTTCTTCCACGATCTGGAGCTGAGTGAGAAGGCTAGAGTGAGTGTGTGGGCAGGGTGGGGTATGGAACTCCCAGGGAAGCTCTTCTCCATTCAACCCTGCATCAGGATGACCTTGGATCTGATGGGTCAGTCTCTGGGACTTGGGTCCCTGAATCTGTAGTTTTTTAAAAGCTCTCCAGTTAATTCTGAAGCTCCATCAGGGTTAGAGAGGGCCTATGGGGGGTCTTGTGGCCTTCCTCCTCCCCTGCACCCCCATAGGCAGGGCTGGAAAAACCTCTGGGGTCTCAGCTTCTCCTGCCACTGGGCTATGGAGCAGGACTTACAGCCAAGGCAGCTGATGGCATCCACTTCAGGACCATGGCGATGGCCGAGCACCACAGCCTTGAGACAAATGCAGGGGAGCAGGGACGGGCCTGCACCAAGAGTGGGGCTGAATGTGAGGCTGGCCCCCTGCCTCTCTAGCAGACCATGGTGATCTTCTATCCTGCCAGCTCCACTAACCACCAGGCTGGTTGGATTGATACAGGCAGGGGCTGACAGCTTCCTCTCCTGGTCACTGTGGAGTTTACTCTTCTGATATCCACCTCATTCAAGTTCCTGAGTATATGCCGGCTGGCTGCTGGGTCAGACAGTTCCTGACTCCAAGAAGCTTCACACCTCCAACAAGGTCTCATCTTCCATGCCACCTCCAGCCTTGGACTCCACTGTGTGCACAGAACTTCCCAGAGCCAAGGATCATGAGGCCTGTCTCCCATACACCCTCCCGCTGGAGCTCTGGAGTCCTCCTGAGATCGCAGGTGAGCTGAATGGACCCTAGTCCACAGCAGGACGTGTGCTTTGTCCTGAGCTCTTTGGGAAGGAGCCATGTGGCCATACGTGGTCACCCCTTACAGGTTCTCACATCTTGGTCCAGACTCCGCTTCTATGCCTCCTTCTGCTTCCTACTGGTCTCAATGGACTTCCAGATTTTTCTGTGCATTTTTGGCTTTGCCAGTTCTTAGGCCTGAGCTTCTTCCATTGTCTTCTTGACTTATAGGAAGATTTCTTATTCCCGTACCCTCTCCCACCTCTCAACCCACCTCACTCGCCCCCTCTAAATGCAAGAGGGTTTACACAGGGAGGGACTAATGAGGTTTTTGCCTCTCTGAAAAGGACATTTCTGAGCTGCCAAGCCACAGCCGGGGACATGGCTGTGCGGCACGGCGGGTGCACAAGCTGTGCTCCAGGACCTGCGCCTCGGGAGGGCCACATCCTCAAAGTGTCCTCTCCTCCCACACCAGGTGGGCCCTGCTCCAGAAGACTCTCTTCTACAGCTGACCTTCTTCTCCCCCATCATGGCCAGGGCTGCAGGTGCACGAGGGCTGCTGCAGGCTCCAAAAAAAAGGCGAGGGCAGAAGTGCCTTCCCCCTGGCTCCTGGCTGCGGTGTGCTCTCTTGCCCAAGGAACCTTCCAGACACCACGGAAGTTTCCGCAGCAGCTGTTCGACATTTCCATTTTACACAGTGCAAGGTTATTTGACTGCCATGATTTGATCTTCTCTAGTTGATAACCTTGACTTATAGAATAATGGCAGCAATGGCTCAGCTCCTTTTCCTGCCAGAAGCTCCTGTTGCTGGGAGTGGTAGGTCAGCAGACTCTTCTCTCCAAGACCCTCTGTCTTCTTGTCCCACAGGGAGGGGACCCTGCAGAACCAGGGAAGTCCAACAGGCCACGCCTATGTCCAGGTCTTCCTGTCAGCACCTCCCCTGCTTCCTCTCTTTGTGGAGCATCACCCCTGGCTCTGGTCCCTTTCTTCAGACACCACCCCTTACCTGTCTCTCATTGTCCTCCTCAGTCCAGAGTCACAGGCAGAGCAGCTGAAATCTTGATCCTTCTCCTTTCCTGTCCTGTCCTCTCCTGTCCTCTCCAGGAGTCCTTCCTAGCAAGGGTTAACTGTGTGTATAAAATTGATTGCGATTTTAGTAATTTGGTATAATCACAGTCTACCAGCAGGTTGCTTTTCCAGCAGGAGGGTTTGGAATTATTTTCTGGAGTTTGCAATATAGAACTTAAATTAAGCCTCAGAAGTCAGGGGAGCTCCACAGCATCCCTAATGTGGTGCTAAATTCTCAGCAGCATAGTCTCTGTATTAAAGCCTTTGCTGGCAATTAGGTTCATTAACTATCACAATACCTTATTTATTACTCGTCGTGCCATATGGTTTCCCAGCTAAAGGATGGCGCCCGTTCTCCTACCGACCATTTGGCATCATAAAAATGTTAACAAATAATATTATGGCTCTCAGGGGCACAAGGCCTCACTGGGTTCTGGGTCTGAGCGGCAGGAGAGAATATGAAAATATTTTTCTTCGATGAGAAATAAAGAATTCCTCAAGACAGAAGTATTCAAAGAATATAGCACTCGTATAATACGAATGGGAGTTTTATTTGCTCTCAGAATGGGTACGTCAATATTCGCATCACCTAGGACTTCACTCATCTCCATCTCCACTCTCTTTCGGGGTTCTTTTCCCCTTCATCTCTCCCATCTTACTCGTCTACTTCTACGGCATGAGGCCAACCAGAGCCGGCACCACCCCGAGGCCTGGGGGCACACTGCTGGTGGGGTGAGGGCTGCCATGGGATCCTCCCACGACTCACCTGTTCTAGGGTCTCTCAGGGCTCCCACCTGTGTGTGCTGTCTGCTCTGCTGGAGTCCTGCCTCAGGGCTTCAACTAGCTGAAAACACTGTCCTCAGCTAGTGTTTTCAGCAGAAATTGGGCAGTCATGCATGTGCTAGTGTTGCTCTGTGGTGAGGGGACCTTCTGCTGCCCAGGGCCCTGCCAGTCTCCCTCTGAGGAGGGTGGGCATGGGGTGGCCAGAGCAGGAAGTGAAGACCTCAGCAGGATGGGAAAGATGCACCTCAAAGGGCCAGTCTGAGAAAGCCACCTTGAAAGCACAAAGCATCCCTCTGTTCCTTAACCCCTGGATGTGGAAGTGCAAGGCATTTGTCTGGGGGTTACAAGCAAAAGTTAAATGGAGGAGGTGCTCTCCGCCAATTCTTCCATGTGCAGCGAGCAGGCCCTCCAGCTGGGAGGGTGTCCCCTCACTTTCACGTCATGGCCTTCCTCTGAATGGAGTGCCGGCTGGGCAGTTTCCAATGCAGGTTCCAGGGAGGCTTTGTGATTTACCATCTCCCAAATGACTTCTTAGACCTGCTGGAGACACTCCTTGGGAAGCAATGTAATACAATGGTTAAATGGTAAACACTGGAACTAGACTTCTTAGTTTTGAATAGATAAGTTGCCGTATCAGCTGTCTAACTTTTTAAGGCTCAGTTTTTATCGTCCATAAAATGGGAATCATAATAGTGTCAACCCTGGAGGGTTGCTCCAAGGACTGAATAAGTTGGCCTTTCAAAGGGCATAGGACAGTAGTTGGCACAAAGCAAGTACTATGCAGGGGACAGCTGTGATTAGACATGGTTCTGTTAGGTTATCTCTTTTCTTTGCTCTGATATTTCTTTTGATGCTTTGAGGCCTTTGGGAGCATGGACCACTCCCAACTCCATACAATTCCATAACCACACACCCTCGGCCCCAATCCTGGCTCTAGCTGTGAGATCAAGCCATGTGGGCATCGGCAGTGCCCGGATGACATCTGCCCCTACTCATACACCATTTCCTCTGCTGTGATGACACATTGTCATCTGGGGATCACAGATGCAATGACACCCCTGCACACAATGCCCCCACCCCCTGCCCAGCCATGGTGGGTCAGGCTGACAATGACCTGATCAGAATCATAGACGAAGAACGTCAGACTGGACAAGACCTTAGGCAGGACCAGAGAAGGAGGTGATGTGGCCGCGACCATATAGCCAGGAAAGCTCAGAAGCAAGTCCCTAGTCTAAGTTCCCACCCCACCCCCCCACCCCGCCCCACTCAGCAGATCAGTGAGGAAGGGAAGGTAGTGCAGCAGAGGAGAACTGGAAATTAAACAAATTCCACTAAGTGTCCATTACATGCAAAGCACAGAAAGCATCAGGCCCATTGCTGGAATCAGTGGATGAGCCTTTAGGATAAGCTGACTGCAGCAGGGCAGCGCTGGGAGAACTGCTCTTGGAGCTCCAACTGCTGGGCCCCAGGGTCCCTAAAAAGAAGCAGACTAACCCGGGAGAGGAGTGTCAAAGGAAGCCTTCCCATTCCCACAAGTCAACTTCACAGCTCGGGGTGTGGGTGACTTCCTGCCCCACCCTGTGCACTCAGCAGGTTCCTCAATGTCTTTATCTGTAAAATGGGGATCATAATTGTACCCACCCTGTAGCGCTGCTCCTGTCTAATGCAGTCTGTCCTTCTGTCCAAAGGCACCTGGCTTTCCTTCCTGCTGGTTTGCTCCTCCTGGTTGCCGTAACTAGATTTTTCCTCCTGTACTTCTCAAGAGGTGGCCCCCTTGGGGAAACTTTTAGGAGGAAGAGTGTAGGGCCTGGAGTTAGGCAACGACAGTATGCAAAGGTGCATGCACACCTCTTCCTACGTGCACAGATACAAGCAAATACTACGCCCAAGTGTGCACAGCCAAGTGATAAACTCTCCCAGCACGTGTCATCAGATTTCCAGAGCTCACTTTTCGCTTTTCAGGTCCCCACACATCTCCCAATACTTCTCTACCTCATCTTTCCCATTTGTAAATGGAGGAAAATGTAAGGATTTACTTCAGGGCAATGCTGTGATTGATGATTAAACAACACATGTAAAAAGCTTAAGCGGTCGTCCTGTAATGGGCAGTAAGTACTAGCTATCACTATAATCGTTAATATTATGTGTAATCATCTACTATGGGGCAGGTTCTATCTATCTAACTACGGGTTATATATTTTTTCTGTCTTACCTCATTTAGTCATCACAACGATCTGTAAGGAGAAATCTCTTCTCCATTTTACGGAAGGCAAGACCAAGGCTCATGAAGGAGACAGCTAAGTAATGAAAGCACAGGCGTTCGAGCCTGTGTCCTTGACCCTGAGTCTGGGGTTTCTTTTAAAACAGGGCACTGCCTTCCCTCTGCTCCCAGAAAGGACTTGCATGGGCTGTGCAAGGCTCCACTTCCCCTCAGAACTCCGTAAGGGCTGAGACACCATCCCAGCCTGCCGCACTCCTGAGGGTCATTCTGTCCTTTGTTGTCATCCCTGCCCAACTCCCTGGGCAAGTCTGGGAAGGGGAAGGTCAGACAGGTCGACATGGGGTAGGTCTCTCCAAGACTGTGCCCTCCAGCCAGGCCTAGGGGGAGGAAAGGCAGAGCAATCAGGAGTAAATTTACGAAAAGCTGTGATGAAGAAGAAGAGAAAGGAAGAGAGGATCGGGAGATTGTTTTCAGGAACAGCAGACAGAGACCAGAGAGAAGTGGGCGATTTCAATCCCGTGCAGCTGCTGGAAATTAATTTAATTGCGCTGGTGCTGGCTCTTCTCTGCAGCCCATTTCATTGAGGGCCTGATGGAGTGCGGAGCCTGAAGAGACCGCCCAGCCCCTCCAGGCAGCCTCGGGTACTGCAGCCGCAGGCGGACTTTACCCCGGCTGATAGGTAAAGTGGTATTATTTTCAATCTAGACTTTTTTTTCTTGAGAGGGGACTGTGGGGTCAGACAACAGGAGGAACTTCCCAGGAGCAGAGTGTGAACTATGCGAATGAGGGGGAAAGGCTGTAACCGTTTCCTCCTACTCTTAAGGACACAGAGGCACTGACAGGACCCTTTGCTGTCAGCGCAAGGACATGAGGTCCTCTGCCCTGAGGCAGCCACACACTCAGGTACAGGACCCCCATCAAAGTCTGACACCCGTATCAGGGACAGGCTGTGGGTGGAGTGGGGGAACAAAAGCTCAAACCGGTGCTCAGACACTGGGCTTGGGCATGCTTGAGGACAGACACTCAACGATATTTAGACATCACCGCCACCTACCCGCACCTTAGAAGCCAGCAAAAGCCCGATTTTTACCAAGGGCTCTCCATCCTGGCTGCACTTTTGAATTACCTGGAGAACCTAAAAAATACCTACGCCGAGGTCCCACCTTCGAAGGTTTTCTTGATTGTGATGGGGCCTGGACAGGGTTATTTTCAAAGCTCCCTGGGGATTCTAATATGGGAAGCAAGGGTGGAAACGGCGGAGGTTTGAGACGAACCCTGGAACCCTCGCTTCCCACCGTGGCCCAACGTCCTATTCAGTTCTGCGTTGTGACCGCTAGAGGACAGCAGGGCATGGAGGAAGTGGCAGCGCGTGGCCCTGGCAGAGCCCCGCCCATAACGAGTGAGCCCGCGGCCGCCGGCCCTCGGCTGCTCGGTCTCCAGCAGCTGGAGGTCAGGCGCCTACTGGGCCCCGGGGCTGAGAGCGGACACCGCGAGGGGGCGAAGGAGGCCTGCTGGTAGGGTCGAGGCCTGGGAGCTGCAGAAAGTCAACTCCACTTGCACGATTTTAAAAAAAGTCTTCCCATTAAAATCTCACAATCCAGGGCTGTGGCAATGAGCGCCTGTCTGCCCCAGGATTTCCCACGTGGTCACTGCCAGCCTCCGTGCACAGGTGGGCCTGCGCTGCTGAATGTGCGCACACACCGGACCCAGCAATTAGGGGGCCAACATCAACAGAAAAGAGAAACATCTTGCCTCTTCCGTAGGAGGAGCCAGCATCTGGATTCCAAGGGTTGTTTATTTTGACTCACTGCTCTTTTGGCTGGAGAGGAGTAAAGCTGAGAGTTCCTTTACTTTGGCTAAGATGAGCCCAAATTTCACATGTGCAAATAGAGGTGAACCAGTGGCTCTCAGTCTTTCATCATCTCCAAGAAGAATAACGTCAAAGATAGAAAAAAAAGGAGGGCTTCTCTATAGCTCAGCTTAAGAAAAGAGAAAGCAACGCTACCCACCTTCTATTGATGGTACGTGACCTCAAAACTGAAAACTGTAAAGGCCTCCTTGCTCTACTCTGGGCTCCCAGTTCTGGCCATGGGCACCTCTTGGGACAGGGCACATATGTGCTCCCAGCCCTGCTCCTAACACAGTGTCGGAACTGCCCTTTTCAAAGTCCACCTTTGCCTCTAAACTGCCAGGCTGCTTGATGGAAGAGCAAATTCTTGGCACATAGAAGGTGTGCAATAAACATTTGTCAAACCAAAATGTTTGTTGCCAATATTATCTTGAATCAAATTTGTATAGTATTTAAAATCAACCCACAGAGAAATTTTTCTAGATCCTTCTCTGTTCTGCCCCAAAGACCGCCCCCCATTTTTTTTTTTTTAACTGATAGGCACTGAAGGAAATGAGAGGACAAGTGAGTCATTTTTTAAAAATCCTACCCAAGGACATGTTTATTGATTTTAGAGACAGAGAAACATCATTGATTGCCTCCTGTGCACACTCCCACCAGGGATCAAACCCGTAACCTAGGTATGTGCCCTGAGGGAGAGCTGAACCCCCAACCTTTTGGTGTAAGGGACCACACTCCAACCAGCTGAGCCACCTAGCCAGCCCCCTCCTGCATTCCTAACCTTAAAATATGTTGGGGAAATTTGCTTAAAATGCAGGTTACTGAACCTCATGTCCCTAGAGGCAGTGATTGGGTAGGTTTTAGGGTGGAGGTCAGGAACAGGCTTTTTGACAAGGGCCTCAGGCGATTGTTAATTGTCAGGGGGATGAGACTTCTCCTCCCCAGTCCCAACCACCACCCCTTGGTGGGGATCCTCACCCAGCCTGGACTTCACCGTGTGTGTGAAGTCCAGGGAGATAGGTCAGGGTGCTCTTGATGCACGCACAGGGGTTTCTGTACTTTTGTTCCCCCAGCAAGGCACGCTGGGAAGTGCTCTCATTGCCTCCAGCAGAGAGGAATTGGGTTTTCTTCTCTTGCTTCACCTGGTCTGGTTCTCTTTCACCTGGTCTTTTCTTTCCTATTTATGTTATCCCCTTCCTTGGTTTTCTTACCAATCTCAGCAGCTGGGGCAGGTCAGGCATCCCAGTATGAGACTATTATGGTGGATCCTCAAACTTGACTTGTGGGTTGAACTTGGGGCTTTTGTGGATATGGTGCCAGGTCTTAGTGGAATGAGGGAATTGGGGCAGCCGGAGGAGAGAGGGGTCTCAGGGCCTAAAGTTTAACCAGCAGCCTGATACTCACCTGGCCACTGTCCTCTTCATGATAATGATGAGTTCCACAGCCCATTCTCCCTTCTCACACAGACACTGTCGAAAAAGCCACCCTCCGGGGAGCCATCTCCACAAGTCCCACTAGGCACTTGCCACACTGCAGATATCGGACTAGGCACCTTAACATCCAGTGTATAAAAACTAATACCAACTTTGAAAAGTAGCCGCACGTATATATTACTCTCTCCATTTTACAGGTGAGACAAAATTTAAACAGCTTTTCCCAAACACAGAGCTACAGTAAGTGACAGAAATAGAATTTGAACTCAATCTGTCTGGCCAAAGCTCCAAAGCTCAACCTCAAAACTAAACAGAAGGTAAAGCCTCTTATTATTCTGCCCAGGGACGTTTTGTGGCATTCTAGGCAAAGTGCGTAGGGACAACAAAGTTGTAAAAATCTGCTTGACGCTTGACAAACTGCACTGATGCAAAATAGAAAATGACAAAGTTAAAACGTTTAAAACCACTTACTTAAATGACAACAAAACACAGTATAACACGCAGTTAACTGCAGCTTACACCTCAGACTTTGACACAAGTGACGTCTATGAGAGGGGGCATGTTCACACGCTGACAAACCAGGGGTGGCTGTCATCCTCCACCCTACCTGGCCCTGCCCATCTATAAACATTGTCACTGTCCAGGCCCCCACAGCAGAAACATGAAGGAACGCCAAAGGACCGGGGTGGGTGTCAGGAGATCCTGCCCCAAGCCACCTCCTGACAGCCTCTGCTTGTTTTAGTTGGCCTGCCTGCACAGCAGGCATCATGTATTGGTCCTACCTAACTTCCAAGTAGTCATAGGCTCAAACGAAACCATCTTTTGAGGAGCATAAAGTCCTATAGACAAACCCAAAATCCTATATTGTAAAAAAGGGTAATCTCTCAAGATGGAAAACCTAGGCTCAAATAAAAATGAGAAAACATATACATAATTTTCATACATGAAAAAAATTTCCAGTGCCTTCTGTGATTCCCTCCTATCCTAGATCCCACGGGGTTTTAGCTTCAGTAAGAATAGCTGATAACACCCCAGCACTTCACGTGCCTCACCCCATGCAGCCATCCCAGCTCGTGAAGTAAGCAGCGCTATCTCTTCTTATTTCTGCCACAGGTGCGGAAAGGAGAAGTGACTAGTTTAGGGATTCCCAAACAGAGCTGGCATCTGTAAGGCCGACCTGGACACTGGCCCTCTTTAGGTGACTTCTGTACCTCTCTGGGCCTAAACCTTTTCATTTGGAAGTGAATGCAACAAGAACCGTCTTTCAAGTGTGTATACAGCAGTCACTACCTATCTTTTAGGATTGTCGTGAAGCTCGATAAGGAAAAGCGTGAAAAATCACTCAGCGCATAATGTAGGTCTCATTATTATTTATTACCATAGTTTATCACGGCATATTCTTTCTTCACTAATGCCTCTCCCAAACCAACAAACTTTCTTTCCAGGAATAAAGATCTCAAACCTGAGCTCTTTGAGGAGACTGGGCTAAAATGTCAGGCAGACTTTGGCTTGATTCTCAAGATCATGCAAAGGAGACAGGTAGGTTAAGACACAGAAGAGGAAGGAAAACAAATAGATGGGAACTTAGACTAAAAGTGAGTAGGAGGAGGGGCAGGAGGAGGGCCAGGCTGCCAGGACCCCACTTATTAAAGTCACAAACCAGTTACACATCCCTGACCGTGGCGACTTTGGGGAACCTGAATGCTGACGGGTGAAGTCTGCAAACAGACCCTGGGTAGACAGGGAGGTCCCAGGACTTGGGAAGCTGGTTTCATTTCATTACCAACAACACGGACCCAAACTGTCACAGGAAAATATAAACAAGTTAGTTCAAAGGCTAGAGCCACACTTAGCCCGGCTATAAAGTTAGCACTGCCCAGGCTGAGTTCTGAAGGTGATTCCCCCACCCCTTTGGCACAGAGAGTATGGGAAGGAACCTTTGTGGCCAGGGCTGGCTTGTGAGGTCTCAGCCCTCAGCCCAGCACAACCCTGCTAGATCAGACTGCCCGTCTGGCCACCAGTGGCGAACTGCATTCACGTCAGCTTTCCTCCAGTTCTTGAGTGATCTCGAGCACGGGTGACTTGGGAATTAGACGTTGACGGGTAGAATGGCTTTGTCCCAGATGGACAGCAAAGGGCAAAACGCACAGCCTGTCCAAAGCTGCGGCAGCATGGTGACGTCCAGGATGCAGACTGGTGCCAACTTGTAAAGGCTTTAAGGCCACGACAAGTAGTTCAGGCCTGTGTGTGGGTGGCGGGGGGGCATGTGAAGAGCCATTGAAGGTGTTTTATGTTGCTTTATGTTTTACACTGTGTCACAGATCAGTGACACAGATCTGTCCTTTAGAAAAACAATTCCAGTGGCCGTTGGAGGAGAGGTTGCCAAGAGGTGACCAGAAGCAAGTGGCAAAGTGAGCCAGATCCTCTCCCAAATCGATCTGCCCTCTAGTCATTTTGCTGATATTTCTAGACAAAGAAGCATCACATGACACGAGAGAAAACTTGCACAGAGTTCCAAGGAGCAGGACCAGGACTAGACTAGACGAGGCCGGCATGGGGCTGAGGGCACAAAATTTAACAGGGCACTGCTCTTAGAATCAGGCAAATGCCCAAAGGGCGATGGCTCTTTAACCTTTGCACCCGAGGTGCCTCACCTGCCTCACCCTAGTCCTGGCCTGCTAACCAGCCCCTGGGGGAGCAGCCCCAAAGGGAGCCAGCAAGCCTGTGTTCATTTGTGGAATGCAAAGGCAAGAACACTAGTTGTGGGCAGACCTGGATCTGAGCCCTATTCTGGATGAGCTTGGGTGCCCTCATCGATAAAACGGGGAAAACGACATGCAGGTCCCGGGTACAGTGCTGTCCGAACCCCAGGCCTCGTCCCTCGTCTTGCTTGCCTTGGCTGGCACAGCCTTAGGGAACAGGACGTTGTGTTGCCTGAGGGTGTTTCTTTTGGAAGCAGTGGCAGTAAAAATAGCTGCTGTGCAATCAGCACACTACCTGGGAGCTGGTGAAAGGACCAGCTCCTCTCACTGCCCAGCCTGGTCATTGCTTGGGCCCACGTCCCTCCTTCTCAAGAACATGCTGTCTGTTTAAACATCTTCCTGGAGAGAGACAGAGAGGAGAAAAAAAAAAAGAAAGACAAGGCAGCACTTTTCTTGTTTTGTTCTTTCATTCTTTGAACAAATATTTATTAGGATCCTACCATATGCAAGCATTGCCCTTCCTGGGCCTTTGGATACAGGGGAAAGAGAGTCCAGCCCTTGGCCCTCATGAAGCTTACATTAACTACAAGGGACCTCTAGGGAGGCTCCAGAGAGGAGGCCGTGAAATAAACAAATAGTTACTTAAACAAAGGAAACAATTTCCCCCCAAAGGGTCTGGGGGGGTGGTGGTGGCAGGAGGCAGCTCTAGATAAGCAGTTGCAGAACTTCTCCAGGGAAATGCTGTTTGAATTGAGATCTTAATAGGAAGGCAAGTGCCTTGTGTGATGGAGGGAGAGGCTGTGGGGGAGGGAGGTATCAAATGCAAAGGCCCTGAGGTGGGAACCGGGGACCTTACTTATGTGATGTGCTTTGAGGCAGGTGCACAATGTTTGGACACGATTTCTGAGCAAGAGAGAAACAAACATGTTTCTAGACCTGATTCGAAGTAGCCTATCTGTACCTCTATCTGTGTCTAATTCTCCAGTCCCCTGTCGGTACTGAGGGCACCTTATTTGGGTCACAGCTGAACCTCTCCCTAGCTACAGTTGCCATGCCCCATCCTCCACCCCTTCCTCTATGACCTGGCCATGGCTTCATCACTATTTCATTTCCTTTCTAGAACCACAGAGAGCCATCACCGACAGAGGCCCCTCACCATTTCCTGCCCAACCTGAAGCCGGCCTCACTCTCTCTCCTCCATTTGGCCTGCTCCTGTGTGGAGGTGGGAGGATCCCCAACCCTTGGGTTCCTTCGTGACAGAAATCAAAGCTATGGTAAAGAGAGACCACTTGCTGTAAACACACCTAATCATACCTGCTCTCAAGCAGAGGGTGTGAACACCTAACTTCACCTGCTTTCGGTGTATCTGTCAGAGTTCACAGAGCATTGCACAAGTTCATAGGCTACACTGGGTTTGGCCATAAAACTGGTCCAGCATTCTTGTGTTTTCCATAAAGTACCTGAGGCCCCAAGGAGGGAAAGTCACTTGCTCCTGGCCAGACAGCACACTGGAGACAGGTCTTAGGGCTCTTCTCAAAAAACTTGGCAAGCATTTTAAAATGGTTAGGAACTTTTCCGTGTACTATTTCCATTAATACAGAGGAGAACACTGGAGCACAGAGATCAAGTGACTTGCCCAGGGTCACTCAGGAAGTTTCGGCAGAGCTGGCCTTGAATCCAGGTCTTCTGACCAAAAAGCTGGTGTTTTTATTATTTCACCAGAAGGCCAATAGGTAAACAGAAGATCAATAGGTGAACGTCCCAGAACACTCCACAGAGACGTTGGGGGAGAAAAAATATGACCATCTTCCATGATTGCGTTCCCCCCCTCCCCCCACCCACCACCCCGTAACTAAAGACATTCAATAGGCAGTAAGCTCAATAGAAGGGAAATTCTCTTTCTGGGAAGATAGGATGTTAAGTCTTTGAAAAAACTTTCTAAATAGTCAAGTACCTGTCCAGTCTATTTCACTTGAGTGCTTTCCCTTGGAAGACAGTCGCCTGCAGTGACTAGGAGCTCCCGCAGAAGGGGCTTTCATGGACCGAAGCACTCCTGTCCGGAAGCAGCCTCGGCAGCAGGCTTACCGTCTCTCCTACTTTCCACTGAGTTTCTCTTCCTGGTAATATTTTTGGCATGTTAATTTTAGACATGGGTGAAGGAGTGGGAGAAGACTTTTTTTTAGCTGAAATCATCTAACATATATATCCCTAGAATCACATGTGATCTCAGCTTATTTGCTTCTTTCACACAGGGTACAAGAGACAGCTTTAAAAAGCAAAGATTGGGAGGTATGGGCCTTCTCTCCAATCCTAACGGCCGCCTTCCTCGGAGGGAATTGCCTGCTGCTTCCCTAAACTCCGGGTGCAGGTAGAGGGGCGCCCAGGAAAGAGAACATGATAGAGTCAGGTTTATATCCCAGTGTTGTTCCCTAGGGACTGTGGGACCATGGCCAAGCTTCTTAACTTCCTTGTAATTACAGAGACCTTAGGTGTCCTCATTATACAGGCGAAGAAGTTAAGGCTTAAGTTAAGAATCTGCCAAATTTCACGTTGCAATTAAGTGACAGATTTGGATTTGAGACCCACATTGGTCTGATTCCAAAAGCTTAACACTTTCTCACAGCCCCGCCACCCTCTGTGGCTCTAGGTTTCCCTGTACCGTTATGCTAAATATCCATGGTCCAGGTGAATTAACTTGGAGGTGGCCACTGTCCCTGGAAGCTTCCGCTGCTTAATTTAAGGTCTGGCTAATAAATATGTTGGAAGGAGAAAAAATTACAGCTGGCAAACGACTTCCGAGTGCTGACGCACCCAGCTTCTTACAACTCTCGCAGCTTTCCCATAACTCTCCTCCTATCTCCAGCCAAATGGACCAGAAGACACCCAACATTGCACCGTTCCCCCAGCACAAGGGGTCACTCACCCCAGGCTGGTGGGCTCGAGCCTCTTCGCAAGGCCAAAGTGAACACACACGTGTAACCTGGACAGAGGTGGGTGGTAGGACGTCCACAGTGTGTCCCACACCTGCCTCATCCTGGGCTTTTCCACAGACCCTTGGTCTTGAAAGCATAACCCTAAAGGTTAATAATAATCACAACAGGCAGCCCATCATTGCCTCCCTGTCTGGCTGAGAGGTTTACAACTTAAAGTCACGGCAGAGGAAGAAATTAGCTCAATCACTCGGAGTAATGGTACATGGAGAGCCAGTTGGGCATGACTGCTATTTAACACAAGGAAACCAGGCTGCTGCGCTTACCGTGCGCACACACTAATAAACACGTCACGCGACGAGGTGAAAATTACCACCACCCCCAGCACTCCCTGCCTCGCTCTGCGTTTGCCTGTTTGCCTCATCCAAACTCAACGACAGGGACAAGACTAGGGCGATAAGGCCACAAATAGACGCTCACAGCTACAATCATGTCAATACTCACAGGTCACCTTTCACACTTTTAAAAAGATTTAAAATTTATCACAAGACCACACCTCCAATATTCATAAGGTATTTTGTAGGAGGAGAGTGGAGAGAAAGAAAGATTACCTAACGTCATTGTTAGGAATAGCTCTCATTTTTCAGATCTTTCATTGTGGGCCAAGCACCCCTTGTGCATCTTCCTAGAAAGTCTGGTGAGGTGGGGGCCATTATTGCCCCTAGAATCCAGATGAAGACACTGCAGCTCAGGGAATTCAAATAGTTGACCCAGGACTTAAGAGGTGGGAATATCTGAGCACAGACCCTTGTGAGTAAACCAGAGACCATGCTCTCAACCTTTATGCTACATCGGGTATTTAGGCACAAAGGAAGAAGGGGGGAATGAGAAAATCATTGACTTCACAGTGTTCTCAACAGTTCTAATTTTACTCCCTAAGGTCTTAGGTCCACGTTATGATGCCTTCCTACCTTCTTTCCCACCACAAACAAGAACTTTCAACTTTTACCATGTGCCAGCTCCAGGAGACAAAGGGGTAAGTCCCACAGTCACCCTTCCCCCCCAGACCTCATAGTCTAGTGGAAAAGGCAGCTGGGGAAAAAGAGGTTCACAGAAACTGTCCAGAGATTTCCTGGTTTTCCCCTTGGCCCTGTCCACACAGGATGCTTCTGTCTCCAGCTGGACCTGCCCTGCGCATCACCAAGTCAAGAGAACTTGCGGGAAGCCCCTTGTCCTAGGCCAGAATCCCAGCTCGGACGCTGTGGTCCTGCTCTGTCAAATAAAACAAAGCGCATTAATAATTAAGGTAAGGCTAGCTCCTAGCAGAAACAAACCCCAAAATACATAAGAGCTCAAAGCTAGGGTAGCCAGATTTTTAAAAATACCAGTTTAAATTTTAATTTCAGATAGCATTTTTTTTTTAGTATGACTTCTCTTTGCAATATTTGGGACATACTTATACTAAAAAAGTGTTCGTTGCTCATCTGAAATCAAAATTCAATTGGGTGTCCTGTGTTTTATTTGGCAAAGCTACTCAACATATCAAAGGTTTATTTCTTGTTCATATAAAGTCCACAGTGAGTGTTCTTAGTAGGCAGATGCCCTCCAAGTGGTGATTCAGGGATCTGGACTTTTTCCATCTTGGCTCTGCCATCTTCCTCACTCAGTTCCCAAGGTAACTAGCTTATATGTCATGGGGTCCAGTCACAGAAGAGAAAGGTCATGCAGGATTCCACACAGGGACTTTGGGGGGCCAGTCCTGGGAGTGGCATTATGGACTTGTTGCTCACAATCCATGCATTGGCCAGACTCAGTCACATGGCCTGAACCTAACAGCAAGGTAAATTGAAAAATGGAATCTACTGTGTGCTCAGGAAGGCATCTGCAGAGCGCCCAGCCAACCTCTGCCACACCTGGTAATAGCACAGTGGATCCCTCAGTGCTTGTTCCTCGTGCACGTCTCACAGGCCGGCGCTGGGGTCAGTCAGCAGTTCTACATCCACTGGTGTCCTTAGCAGGAGATCAGATGCTCTCTTCTCAGCCCTGTCCTGGTTAACTAATAACTATTTGGGACTGGGAGTATGAGGCCATTATGGAAATAATGAGCAGTGAGATTCAAATCGATTCATTTTAATTCAATAAAATTTAGTAAATATTTATTAACGTTCCTAGAACGTGGAGAAAAGCTTGGTTCTATGCCCCTGAAGGAGACAGAAATTGAAACAGAAACCCAGTTGTAACCTCAAGGAGCCACATACAATTAAATTCAATAGCTACCCCCAACCCTTAGTTATACCCCATTGATTTTTCAAGGATCAGTGACAAACCCACAGGTACCCCCAAAATTCTGCCCTAAATGTTGGGATACAGAATGGTCCCTCCTCTCCTGAATTTCTAAAACACTTGGTGTATATGTTCGTTCGTTCATTCCTTCATTCATGTAGGCAATCATTCAATCAGTCCATTCACTAATATTTAAGAAGCAGAGGTAGATTCTATTCCGAGGGTTGGGAATGGGAATATACTAAATTCAAGAAGATTGAGACATTGTCTCCCAGAAACCGGCAGTGGAGGGGGTGGTCAGAATGCACACAACTCAGTCAGGTACGAGCCTCGGTGGCGAAGACTGCCATAGGCACCCAAACAGTGATCAAGGGCCTCTGGAGGAGGGAGATACTAATTCTGAGTGGAGGGTGGGGCGGAAATTCCGTCAAAGATCCAACAATGACTTCCTGAAGAGATGACTGGACTTGCCCTGGCGGGGAAGGTGGAGTCAAGGCCGGCTCAGAGCCCACGGCAGACTTCACCCTGTCTGCCACCCATGCGCCCTGCTAGGAAAGAGGCAGTCAGTTTACCTCAGGGGTTCACTCCAAGCCAGGGTTTCGCTTTAGCTTAAAAAAATCACTCAGATTTTGAATTCCACTTCACTGAATACCACTGTTTCTTTTGCTGTAATACTTTTAATATAACTGGCTTAAATGACCCATCACTGAGTAAAATCATTTCACCTTGTGTGTCCCTTCTACTTGAAGAGGAGCTTCTCCAGAAATCCAGCTTCAGAGAGTATATGATCGGAAGTTCAGTTTTTTTTCCTTGTCAGGATAAAGGAAACATTCTGCTTTAAAGACTCTGAGACTGACTCTAAGCTCTGTGAACAGACAGCACAATGACCACGGATGAGTCCCGTGTGAGATGAGCACAGGAGTTTTCACACACTTCTCTCACATCAGGGGACAAGTACCCAGAACAGCGCGGCCTGGACACGCGCTGCGTTTCTGGGCCGTGGCACTCCCAGTGGCACCTGCACTGGAGTGTGCCTCCAGCTGTGCAACAGCTACCAGGACTGCCATCTACAGGGGCTGAAACCTGCAGCTTGAAACACCTCACAAGTCAAACAGCCTAAGAAAGTGTTACACACTTCCCTCTTCCTGGTCTCTCCACCAGGAAACACCGAAGTCTTAGAAAAGCCCTGTGTCTGATCAGGACCTGGCACTTAGTTTCCAGCGCAGTGCCTGGGGATTTAGCTGTGGGACTCTGGGAGTCACCCGCTTCAAGTCAGGCACACTGTACGGAAACCGCATCTCTTGACAGCTACAAAATTTTAGTTTTGAAATTGAGGCCGACTTTCTCAGACCAAAGCAGATTTCCAGAATCACCAAAGCCCACTCAGTGTTAGCCGGGGACCTGTGTGTCTGTGCTTATGTGTGTCCAAAGGGAGAGCATGCCTTTCTCTCATGTGCAGATGCCCTGTCAAAGACAGCGCTAAGAAATTACGCCCAATAGCTGACAGCAACGGTTGCTCCATCTCAGCCCGAGGCTTTGTGAGAAGCTCTGCGAAACCTGGCGCGCCTGGTCTTCGAGGCCCAGTGAAGCACTGTGCTTCTTCCGTAATCACCTGGGCCCCGCTGCCTGTCATTAAGGGGCCTCTCTTATTAAGCATCTCTTTTTTAAATGGCTGCCATCATCTGGTCCCCGTGTACATTAAATCCCATTATAATTATAAACACTCTTTCCCATAACATCCGCTGCAGATTTCATCCACATTGCCTACCCCTTCAGGGCATCTTTGCACTAATAACAACTCGGATTTGCTATTTGCGTTGACAACATTAGGTCCCAACACCATTTGCAATATGCTGGGGAGAAAGAGTAGAAAAAGCTTTCTGTTCCTCAATCACAAAGACTTGGGGTCACAGCAACTCAAGGCCTCAAGGGCTAAAAGAAATAACCCCTCTTTGTCTCCCTTTGAAAAGTCATTCTCTGCCCTAAAGATGAACAGCACTAACCAGGACTGGGGGGAGGGGAAGGGTGAGGAGTGGGAGAAGATGGAAATTACTAATCAAAGAAATAATCTTTTTATTTGGTTTTCTGGGCTTCAACTAACCAGAATCCACTCACACAACACCTGATTATTTCCCCCCCTCTGTTTTGTGGAGGGGGCATCTAAGGAAGTGACATAAAAGAATTAAACATTTTAAAAAGGACAAAACATAGAAAACTATTAACATGCCGGGTGGGGCAAAAGTAGGTTTACAGTTGTGAGTGTGTGAAGCAGTTTATTCTTTTTTTTAAAGATTTTATTTATTTATTTTTAGACAGAGGGAAAGGGAGAGAGAAAGAGAGGGAGAGAAACATCAGTGTGGGGTTGCCTCTTGCACACCCGCAACTGGAGACCCGGCCCGCAACCCAGGCATGTGCCCTGACTAGGAATCGAACTGGTGACCCTTTGGTTCACAGGTCGTCACTCAGTGCACTGAGCCACATCGGCCAGGGCTATTCTTGTATTATTTATTACTTATTGTATTATTTCCCATATGAACAAATGTAAACCTACTCTGCCCCACCCTGTATGCACTGAGGGAAAATTTGACTCTGCTTAATTTTTTTTTAAGTCCTCACCTTAACCTCACCCGAGGATATAGTTTTTATTGATTTTAGAGAAAGATGAAGGGGGAGAGAGAGAGAAGAGGAAGAGAAAGAGAGAGAAAGAGAAAGATCGCCGTGAGAGAGAAACACTGATTGGTTAGACCAAGGATCAAACCCACAACCTAGGTGTGTGCCCTGACTGAAGACTGAACCCATAATAACCTTTTGCTGTGCAGGATGATGCTCAGCAAACCAAGCCACCCGGCCAGGGTGACTCAGCCTAATTTTTGACATCATGTGAATCCAGCTAATAGATATTTATAATGATGACCTTGAAGCATTGTAAGATCCTTTGCCATGAGAAAAGGACACAGCGGGTCTGCCGTGTCTTCCCCTAAGGGTCCTCGGTGAGGTGAAGGTCTGAGAGAACATGTGACAGCCTGGTGCATCCTCCCGTGGCTACTTGGAGCTCTCAGCAGCCATGGGGACTGCTTGTTTCCATTCAGGGGATTTACTGCTTGCACCTTTCTCTGAAAATGCTTCGTTCCCCACTCCTCACAAGGTTTGGGGGGGAAAGCAAAGTCGCTACTTCTCCTCAAAGGTAGGAGTCCTTGATTTATGTATCATGATAGGAAAGTTTAACTTTAAAATTTAAAACTATTTTGCAAATGAGGAGTTAGAATAAAATGAGTTGCAACATTCCATTAACACTCAATCAGAATACTTAAAACACCACTACAACCTTCTTCCTGGGCACCTGTTAAGTTCAAGTTTTATTGTAATTCAAAATTCCCTCCTCAACAACTTCTGCTTCAGATTTTGAGGAAGGAGGGAAAGTGCAGAGAGCCTTGGGGATGGATCTAAGTCTATTTACCTGGTAGCCTGGTTCAGTGGACTGTCTGGTCCTGGGCTTGGCTGGCTGCTGCACAGGGCTTGGCCTCAGGGGAGAACCAGGAGAAGAAACACGAAAAGCCCTTGCTTCCCTTTCTGTCCTGCTAGAGGCTGCAGTATAATCTGAAGTTTAAGATCATCAGGAGCGTTATAGTCAGCATCCTCTGATTTTAAGTCTCAGCTCTGACGTTTCATTGTTCTATAGTCTTGAGTGACACACTTCACCTCTCTGAGCCTGGTCTCTCATCCGCAGAAATGGGGGAAATAATAGCGCTGCATGAACAGGGTTGTTATAAGGATTAAATAAAACGACACAGGCAACGTGTTACGATTCAGAGTCAGTGCTCAGAATGAGTTATTCCCACTGTCTCCTTCCCATAAGATCTCGTAGACGTGGCATACCCTCCTCTCCCACAAACTGAGCTCTGACGAGCTGCCACCGGTGGGAGGTATATGAATAAGAGAGGAGATGGGGGAACAGGAAGACTTAGCAATGGAATTCCATCCAAAGGTCAACTCATCTGTTCCCCTGTCTTCAACATGACCTCTCCCCAGAGTAAGGGCCCTTCTATTTTTAGGACCTGTCAAGAACTGATGTCCCGGCTTTCCTTACCATGCCCTTCAAGAAAAAAAAAAGAAAAGAAAAAGAAACTACTACAAATATATGAACATTAAAGAGGGGCCGGGGAGAGAGTCTTTTCTCTTGTACTTTTCCCTCCTGCTTGTTTTTAGGTGCTGCCATATGAAATCTCTGAACTGGGGAGTCTCATCAGACTTTTGGGGCCCCAAGGACATAGCTCTGGCTATAAGTGGTGCCCGTTTTGGTGGTAGAGCTGCTGCTGCTTTATCTGGGCCCAATAAACCTTATCAAACTGCCGTGCAGCCAGCCTGTAGCGCTAAGTGGAAATGCTCGGAGCCCAGGGCTGGCACTCAGCCCACAGCCTTGCCTGCCTTCCTCGTTTTTGTTGCCTTCTCCACCTCTTAAATCCAGACATTAATCTCTCTTTAACACTTACTAACAAGGGCTGGGCTTTTTAATGGGCAGAGTTTATGAAGCAGGGGAGATTTTCACATAGAGTGAATATGGTATGGAGGTGGGGGAGTCCAGTGCTATGGAGGAATTGTCCTTTCTCCCCCATTGTCTCCAGAGAGTCTCTCTTTCTCTGGTTTGAGGATTAATAGGAGATTAGGACCAAGGGCTAATTGTGTGCTTCTCCTGCTGCTGCACTTGGGAGGGGCTGGTAGTGGATGTGGACAGTGAGGCAGCAGCCTTCAGCAGGCACCATCTAGGCTGAAAGTAGCCACTTTAATGATTTTCTACTTCCCTGGTGAAGCATTAGGAGGGTCTTTTCTCCTCTCCTGGCTGACCAGTTTTCTTAACTTTCTTTAAATCCCTCTGCTCTTATAGACTGCGTAGCCCTTAGCTAGAAAAGTCGTCGTTATTGTTAATCAGAAGGAATACCCAGGGCCTGGGCTTTCCCGTGCATCAGGTAGGTGTTGCAGTTCCAAGGGCGCTTCTCTGCCCCCTGCCGTCGCCTCCTTCTTCTTGACTCCCGCAGGTCCCAGCACTTTCCCTGGGAGCAGGAGGCGGGAGCAAGGCATGCTGGGATGGAGTTGCTTGTCCTTGGGACTACCCCATTAGCAGCTCTTGGGAACCCAGATCAGCTCTGATTTGTAAGCTTTGCCGTCTGGCTTTTCGCAGCTGGCAGCGGATTCCCGCCCCTCCCCGCCATGGTTGGCTTCTGCCACCTTCCATGACCCTACAGTTTCTGGGGCCCGACTCTCCGTCCGGGGCAGTGCCAGAGGCACACATCGGGATGTGATTATACGTGAGTCTTGAGGAAAACCTTTGACCCACCCGCGTGTCAGGAACAGAATGTGGAGACTCGGGACTCCGTGTTTGGAACCCGGCGTTCCTAAAACTGCGTGCCCTCGGGGGCCTGTTCAGATACCCCACCGCTACGCTTTTGAGCGTTAGTTGGCCACCACTGCCTGCAGCCAGAAGAGCGCTTCCCTCCTCTTGACCCCTACTGTCGCCAAGCTCCAGGGAAAGCGAGGAGAAGGGACTCTCCAAGGGGTGTCCCCGCCGCTGGGACAGGGCAGATTCCTTCTGGTGCTCTACCCCGAGGTTAGTGATCTCCACTCTAAAGTGGAGCAGCCATCTGAGAGGGGGAGGCACGTTGGGGGGTCTTGAGCTTCTGCAAGTTTTCACCGCCCCCTGAAGACTGCGCTGAACAGGGCACAGTCCTCGGGAACTGCTTCCAACCAGGTTCCTGGGGGGTTAAAGCCGAGGGCGCGCTTAAGACTGAGAGGGATAAAAGTTTCTCTTAGGCTTCGACCTCAGACCTCAGGGATCGCGGCAGCTAAAATCGGGCGTCCATCTCCGGCGATGGATCCCCGTGGACCCTCTCTGCTTCGTTTACCAGGGCCCGCGAATCCTGCGCCTGGAGACTTCTCGCAATTCGTTTGCTCATCACCCAGAGGCACATCGCACCCGGGAGGCACAGAAGGCCTGAGCTAGGGCTGGGAGAGTGACCATCTAAAACCGATCTTCGGTGTACAGAGGATGCAGCCCTAAGCAAAAGTGAAAGGCGAAATGACACGCACTGAATTGGGGCCAACATTGGAGCTGGAGCAAAACTCCGCTCCTGGAATTAGCAGGGAAAACAAAACCCCCGTCCAGTGGAAATTAAAAACCTGGGAGGTGAAGGTGGGGGCTGCTATCCGCACGTCAACTCCACTGCCGCCACCAAGGGTTCCGAGTCCCTGGCACTCTTCTCCATGAGCTCCTTCTTTCCTCTCCGCTTGGCCAGTGAGCTGCGGCCGCCGGCGCCCCGGCAGCAGCTAGATGTCAGGCGAAGCCTGGAGCGCTGCGCGCCGGGAAGGGAGGGGAGGGGAGGGAAAGGAAGGGGTGGGGCGGGGAGCGCGCGCCGGCTTGGCCAGTGCCCCGCGGGGCGGGGCGGGGGAGCGGTGAGGGGAATGGGGGGGTGTGGGCGGGCTGAGCCAGAGGACAGGGTGGGAGGGGGGAGGGGAGGGGGGAGGGAAGGGGGGTAGCTGTGGGCAGGGAGCCCGGCTCAGCCGCCAGCACTAAAGATGGAGAGGCGCCGGGGCCTCGCAGGGGAGGGGGCTCGGCGTTGACGTGGGACGCGGCGGAGGCGCCGAAGCCGGTGGTGATTTGCTAACCTCGCAGCAGAGAGGAGTTGAGGGCGATGAGAGCGGGTACTGCGAACTGCCGGGCGATGCCGCCGCTGCAGCCGTGATACCGAGAGCAACAGTTCTCCAGCAACACCCCTCCCCGACACTGGCACACCCCCTCTCCCCCCAGAGGCACGCACACCCACCCCACAGCGCCCGGCTAGGCAGCGGTGAGTGGGGGGCCGGGGAGGTGCGCACCGCCCAACCAAAGCCGCGCGCCGAGGCGCCCCTGGGTTGGAGAGGTCTCGGGGACGCGTTCTCTTCGGCCACTCGGCCGCTGGGCTTGTGCCTGATTTTATTCGGCTTGTTCCCTTTCTGCTGCTGCAGCCGTTGCCACTACCGGTTGGGGATCGGCTAGAACGAGGAGCCCCGGCTGTCAGCTTGGGCGCAGCTGCCACCCCAACCCTTCCACTCCAGGGCACGGTCGGGGTGAGAGTTGAGGGCAGCGCAGTCTGCGGGAGCTGAAGGCGGGAGCGGCAGGTTGGGGATCCGGAGGCTTTGTACCGCCGCGGCCGGCGGAGGAGCTGGAGCCGGTGGGTGCTCATATGTATGCGGACTGGTGCGCGGGCGCGAGATAGGGTGGTTTGTGTGTTTATTCGCTGGCCGGCTGGGAAGCTAGAATCAGAGGATCAGAAGAGTGGATCTGGGGACGAAGGGGAGCAGGACTGGGACTCGCTTGGGTTTGTTTTTCTTTGAAAAACGCTGTGAGCACCCCCCCCCCACACACACACACCTTTTTTCCTTCTTGATTGGACTTGATCCCTTCTTTTTAGGAGGGAGGGGCGGCCGTGGCGGAGCTCTGGAGGGTCTTCAGGGTTCCGGGCCCTCTTCGGCTCTCAGCGGGACTGGCCGTGACGCCGGAGCTCGCTGTGCGCTCTCGGTCGCACTCGGTAGGTGCCTGGCTCTGCACCTGATGCGTTCGGGATGCCTTTCCCAACCCGGTGCGCCGGGAACTCTCTCGCACAGCCCCTGGAACATTCCCGCGGGCGCTCGAAATGCGCACGGTCTCGTTGGCCCGCGGACCCGCTGGAACGCACAAACGCACTCTGTACCGACTCACTAGCTTGTTCCCCGGAACTCGCGCACGGTGCCTGGGCCGGGCACGCCGGCTGCTTGCCGGCGCCGGCCTCAGGCCGGAGATCCTGCCTGTCGCTCCCGGGGATCACGGCCCTGGGTCGGAGAGGGAGCACTGGCGGATTTCTTCTAGCCTTTTCTCCCACAACTCTCTATGAGGCTTTTGTGCTTCCCCTTAGCGGCGCCGCTCTCGCCTAGGCGCCCAGCCTGCCCCGACTCTAGCTTTTCGCCTGGGTCTCTTTCGCTTTTCTTCTTCCCTAGTCCGGCTCCCTTTCCTTCTACCGCCTGGCTCCCCGGGAGAAGTTGCCTCTCTAAGTTTGCCGAAGTCACATCCAAGTCTCCGTGGGGGGTGGCTGGCAAGTGGGGTGGGGGGTGGTGTGAGAGCGCGATCGATCCTTGGAGCTAGAGCGAGTTATCGCCGGCTTTCTTCCGCGCCGCCGGGCTGGGCGCCACCAGCGCTGTCCGGATCGTCGGCGCTGAGCTGCGCGGGGTTGGGGTGATGGCTGACTGAGGGCATTCTGATTTCCCTTAGGACCCAAGGAGTTTGCTTTTGGGAAGGAATTCAGGTAGCCCAGCTTCCATTCTTTCCATTGCTCCCTCCTAGTTCTCCGAAACCCAGAAGTCTGTGGGAAAGCGTATAGTGGCAAGGCGGGGATGAGGCCGTCCCACTGTTGGTGGCCTCAGCCCTCATACCAGGGTGGGCAGCAGAAGTGTCTTGATTAGCCATACTCTTACCCTTTTCTGCAAGAGATTCGTGGCTCTGGAATCCACGCGGCTCCTTCTGAGAGCAGAAGCAGGGAGCGTTGGGGGGTAAGGAAGAACTCTTGCTCAGCTTTGCCCCTACTTCATTTCACTACAGTATTGGCCCAAGGAGGCAGAGGCTGGGAGGGAATGGGTCTGTGAGGTCTAGCACCCTTCAGGAGGTTGAGGAGTCCCAGAGCCTTGCTGCTGATCCCGAACTGCTCTCTGGGAGAGGCCTTTGTCTCCCAGCCCCCTCTTCCCTTCATACTGGTTATAACTCACACCATAGATACTGGTGCCAATATCACTTCTAGCACCCTGGAGCCATGACCAGCATCAGTTGCTGCTCCTGATCACAGGACTTGACCACTCCTGGGAGCCTGTGGGGCGGCACACTTGGAGGTCATGTTCCTAGCTTGTGCACTCCTGGCTGCAAGGGTGCATATTTCTTATGGTCTCTCTTCTTAGATCCCCCATGACCTGTCCTTCTATGTTTTATAGATCCTTCTGTCCACTGGGCACTTGTGGGCAGGAGCTAAGTGCAGCATGTTATGTAAGTGTGTACCCATGTGTTAACTGTGTCTCCCTCTCTGGTTGGTGTGTAAGCACATGAATGCACACACACAGTTCAGATTCTGGATCACACATACAATAATTCTGAGGCACCTGTGGGTGGAAGTGACCGAAGCTAATGTGTGGGTGATGTGTATGTGTTCCTGTGAGTGTCTAAAAGGGGGGTCAGGGTCTGCCAGCCCTTTGCAAGGCTGAGAAAAGTGGGGAGACAGACGCCGTGATGGCATTGGCTGGTGGTGAGAGGATGGGCCTGGAGGAGGAAAGCCCTTGCCCATAGATTTCTGTGGGCGGGGGAGCAGGCTGCTAGCCCAGCTGGGCTTGACTGTACTCCTGGGGCTGCCACCGTGAAGCAGGGTCTAGAAGAACTTTGTTTTGAAGATGAAGGTTGCTGCACAAGGGGCTGAGAGGGAACTTGAGTGCTTAAGTTGACTAAAGGAAGGTGTTCAGTTTTTACTAATTCTCAGTAAGGGCTGGGTACCTCTTCATAACGTGGTGGCCTTCCGCAGAATTCCTCCTGCCCCCACTTTTAGACTCACAGAAAGATCAGGACTCAGAAGACTCCCCTGTAATTTTCATTTTACTTCACCTAACAGTGAATTAGGCATAGGTAATGGCAGAAGGTTCTCTTTGCTGTTCTTCGTGGGTTTGTAAAGGCAGACTCCCAGACTTCTAGGCAGCCCCCTTCCCCTTCATTAAAATCTCCAAGATTCTCTTGCTGGCTGACTGAGGGCAGGGTGCGGTGTTGTATTGCTCGAATTCTTGCTTTTAAGGATACTGACTAATCTACCTTTTGTTCTGTCATCTCCTTTTTCTCTTTCTCCTCTCTAGCCTTCTCCTTTGGCCCAGGAAACCCACCCTGCCCCACCACGCAGAGCCAGGAAGGAAAGAGAGCCTCATGCCTAAGCCGCGGGGAGCACCATGGATCTGACGAAGATGGGCATGATTCAGCTGCAGAACCCCAGCCACCCCACGGGGCTCCTGTGCAAGGCCAACCAGATGCGGCTGGCCGGGACGCTGTGTGATGTGGTCATTATGGTGGACAGCCAGGAGTTCCATGCCCACCGGACTGTGCTGGCCTGTACCAGCAAGATGTTTGAGATCCTCTTCCACCGCAACAGCCAGCACTATACTCTGGACTTCCTCTCCCCAAAGACTTTCCAGCAGATTCTGGAGTACGCGTACACGGCCACGCTGCAAGCCAAGGCGGAGGACCTGGATGACCTGCTGTATGCAGCCGAGATCTTGGAGATCGAGTACCTGGAAGAGCAGTGCCTGAAGATCCTGGAAACTATCCAGGCCACAGATGACAATGACACAGAGGCCACCATGGCGGACGGTGGGGCAGAGGAAGAAGAGGACCGCAAGGCTCGGTACCTCAAGAACATCTTCATCCCGAAGCATTCCAGCGAGGAGAGTGGCTATGCCAGGGAAGCTGCACACAGCCTCCCTGGGCCCACGGCGGACCAGAGCCCGTCAGTCTCCACCTCATTTGGTCTTTCAGCCATGAGTCCCACCAAGGCTGCGGTGGACAGTTTGATGACCATAGGACAGTCTCTCCTGCAGGGAACTCTTCAGCCGCCTGCAGGGCCTGAGGAGCCGACTCTGACTGGGGGTGGGCGGCACCCTGCGGTGGCTGAGGTGAAGACAGAGATGATGCAGGTGGATGAGGTGCCCAGCCAGGACAGCCCTGGGACAGCTGAGTCCAGCATTTCGGGTGGAATGGGGGACAAGGTTGAGGAAAGGGGCAAAGAGGGGCCCGGGACCCCGACTCGGAGCAGTGTCATCACCAGTGCTAGAGAGCTGCACTATGGGCGTGAGGAGAGTGCCGAGCAGCTGCCACCCCCAGCAGAGGCTGGCCAGGGTCCCCCAGGCCGACTGGAACACCCGGGGCCCACCGCTGAGAAACATCTGGGCATCTACTCTGTGCTGCCCAACCATAAGGCTGACTCCGTGTTGAGCATGCCATCTTCAGTGTCCTCTGGCCTCCACGTGCAGCCCGCTCTGGCCGTCTCCATGGACTTCAGCACCTACGGGGGTCTGCTGCCACAGGGCTTCATCCAGAGGGAGCTGTTCAGCAAGTTGGGAGAGCTGGCTGTGGGCATGAAGTCGGAGAGCCGGACCATCGGGGAGCAGTGCAGTGTGTGTGGGGTGGAACTTCCTGACAATGAGGCTGTGGAGCAACACAGGTAGGTCCCTCGCTGGTCCCACCTGACATCTAGGCCCAACTGCTGGCCCTGGCACCCTGCCTTTGTAGCTGGCTGCTCCTGAGGCTTGAGGCCTGGCTTTCCTGTCCTCCCTGCTATTTGTAAAACACCACTTCTTTCTAAGTCCTAAAGTTGGGGGTATGCTTTTTAAGTGTGGTGAGGGTGCTGGGATCTTTCCTAAGCATCAGGGAACCCATGGACCCAGCTTCTTACTAGGCTCTTTTCGCTTTCTGCTTTTGGGCTCCCATTTGCTTATCGTGCTGTTGGGTTTGCTCTCCTTTGTCTGGAGTGACTAGTAAAGTGCATGGAGGGAGGAGAGAAAGTGGGATTGAGGAAGGAGGTCTCCCACAGCCTAGGTTTGGCCATGGTGCCAGGTTTCAGGTACCCAGGTTCCCATCAGTGGGGTCCTGCCAAGGCAGGCCTGCTGCAGCTTAGGAGGGTGGGAGGGGCTGGTGCTGCTTAGGCCACACGAGCAGCTGCAGGTTCTGAACGAATGTCATTCCTGGCGAACATTCATCACCAGGAACGTGGCTTCCCCTCTCCCTTCTTACTCTTTTCCTGCAAACGCATTCAGAAGGAGTTGATTTAAATTCAGGGAGAAGGATGGGCATGGGAGTGGGTTTTGCAGCCTGCAGAGCCATGTTCTCCCATCTATGCTCACATTGAATTAAATGCCACTTCAGGCCGGCGTTGGCATCCCTCTGGCCTCTGTCTCCTTCTGTGTAAAATAACCATCCACTGACCACTTATGGCACAGGCAGCAAACACAAGGCCCACGGGCCGAATCTGGCCCTCCACCTTGTTTTATCTGGCCTAGTATCTTCTTTCTACCTGGCAGCAGCGCCAAGCTCCTTGCCCCTAGTTAAGGAGCAGTTACATGTATACAGTCCTAAATCACATTCGGCCCTTCGAAGGCAACTGCGAGGCTGATGTGGCCCCCAGTGAAAATGAGTTGGACATCCCTGTCTTTTGGCATGTCTGGTTCAACACTCGTAAACATGGAGTCACATTTTTGTCACAACAACCCTCCGAGATAGGCGATGTCCTTTTTTTTTTTTATGAGGGGGAGATGCTGAGACCATTAGCAGGATCACAGAGAAAGTAGGAGTCAGAGCTGGATTCCAAGTCGGGTCATAACCCCCTTGTACTTGGCTGAAGAGGATCGTGCCTGTAGAACAGAGGGCTTTAGAAATCGGTCATCGGAAGTGGAGTAAATATGGAGGGCATCGGTAGTGGGTTTGTGTTCGCCTGCACCTGTCATAACGACATGCCCGTCGCCGTACCCTCCAGTCCTTTGGTCTGGTGAATGGTGTCGAGAAATCCAGTTTCTGTTACCATCGTGATGGCATTTCCTAGTATGTCATCTTGGCTGATCTTGGGGGACTCTCCACTTTTGCACCCCTCTCTGCCTACCCCCTTTCTCACTTCTCATTCGTATAGGAGGGGATGTAACCGAGGGTGTGAGGCAGAGGGGAGGCATCTGGAGATTTGTCTGATTACCCCAAGTTGAGCCGGAACCTGCTCCGACAGTGGCTCTGAGAGTTACTTACCTTGTGGAAAGTGCTGCTGAGCTAAATGTAGCCGATTTTTTTTTTCTGGCGGGTGCGAAAAACAACCGCCACTAAGGTGTGTCTTGATGCTTGTACAGCTCAGAAATAGACCGAGGTTGTGTTTGTTTTGCTCAAAGTTTCCTAAAGAGGAAACCCCCTCCCCAAAGTCGAGCAGGTAGGGTTATCGTCTTCTCCGGATGTGAATTATTTCAGTTATGAACTATGGGAAATGGGCTGTAGTGGAAAGTACATTTTTTCTGGCTCTCCTCAGGTTCTGATTGCTTCTCGTTACCTGAGAGGGCTACAAAAGCGATCACCCTCCCAACGGTTCTGTGATCACTCTCCCATTCTGTGGGACCCTCGGTCCTCTGGGGCGAGGCTGAGGGCTGGCTGTGTGGTACTCCACAGAGCAGGGCTGCTGAAACTGGAGCTCGGGGTAGTTATGTAACTGTTCTGAGCCTTGTTTTACACTTTTTAAAATGGAGGTCGTGGGCATGGTGGGGTGCTGAATTAACGAAGTAATGTCTGTTGATAGAAATCCCCAGAGCTGTGACTGGCACAGGGTGGAAGTGAAGAACTCACCCCTCTGTTCCCCATCTTGTTTGGGTTTCATCTCAACATAACCCCATTGGCCCCAAGCTCTGGTGTGTAGTGTCCACACAGCTGCCTCCCACCGCAGTTGTGTTGGCCATTGGGCTTTGCAGAGAATGTTTCTGTCTTTGTGGTCCTGGAATCCTTGGTGTCACGCTGTGGGCTGCTGATTTGGAGAATGTGCTTTTGACTGAGGGTGGAAAGTAAGCTTCTGCCGCCCAGGAAACAGCAGCCCAGGGCAGTGCCTTGGGTGGAAAGTTCTGAGGGTCTAAAGAAACCAAGGAGGGGACAGAATGCTCCTGTGCGTACTCGGCCCTTGGCGCTCGCTCAGACTGGCAGCCCCTTGGCTCCTGATCAGAAGAACTTTGTGGGAGGCCTTTCCCCTCTCCCTCTCCTTCTCCCTCTCCCTCAAATCTCCTGGATTAAGGTGCTACTTACCTATTTCCTGCTGTTCTCTGTTCTTCCTTCCACATCCCAGCTACCAGTAAAAACAAAAAGCTAAGACAAAATGATCAGAGTTGGAGATTTTGACGTCAGGAGACTATGGAATTGGTTGTAATACAACAGTGATGAGCATGGTGAAAGAACAGGCTATAGGTTTCATTTTTAAGCCCGTGGGCTAGAGTGTTGGTAAAGGCTAAGTGCTTTGCAGTCTCTGCTGCTTTCTTGGGGAGCAGAAGGGCATGGAGAGGAAGGCAGGGGAGAGCACTGGGAAGCCATGCAGGAAGGAGAGTTAGTTATGGAATCCCATCAATAGGTTTCTTCATGACTTGGCTCCAAGCTGGCGAGAGAGGAGCCTGGAGGCACGACAGGTAGCTGGAATGAAACTTAGTCAAGCCATGGTCCCTGCAGTGCCCGTTGAGACGTAAAAGCCATGTCAAAGGTATTATGGATTGATGGAAAAATCAGTCAGATACTACTTGAGTAAATCAAATGGGACTTAACTCACCTAAAGGATCCAGAAGAAATCATAAGAGGCAGAACACCTGATCAGCAGCATTCTCCAGGTAGATGGAGGAGCAAGCTCTGGCCCCCGATGCCTACCCGAGTAGGCCGATGTTACAGAAGATAATGACTGAGCGAGGGAGGGAGGTGCTGGGGGGGTCATGTTAAGCTTCTAGAAGACTGGACTGTTTAGGCTCAGTCTCTCTTCTCTCCCTTTCTCTCTCTGAAGGGCTGGAGCAGTTCTGCATACAAGCTTGTCTGGACCTACTGCTCTAGGGACCTGCTCCAGTGGGCCAGGCACACCTCCTCATTCTCAGAGTTACATACACATGTGACAAGATTACAGGGAACCAACCGTATGGTCGACTTCAGTGTGAACACAGTCCTCATACAGCCTGGTCATAATATGCTCCTGAATTCAGTGCTGCAGGATCAGAGTGGGGTCTGGGTTCCCAGGAGCCCTGGCTCTTCTATAGACAAACCCTTAGAATAGCTGCAGTGTGTGTCCTGCCCATACAGAGGAGGACCTCTTACCTGGTTCCTGCCTGGGTGCTCAGGAACCACAAGGAGTGGTCCGGGCCAGCTCCCTGGACCCAGCATTAGGATGTCTGAGCCACGTAGTTAAGGTGTCTGAGTTCTACCTGGCCCTTTGCCTTGGTCTCTCTCAGGTGGCCAGCTGCCCTGATGTCAGTGGTTGACCATGTAGAGGGCAAATAGCCCCTGACCTTGGCTTTGGACATTTTTGAGAGTTTAGAATTTGCCCTGAACTCTCCGTCCCTTTTCCTCATTCTGCCAGCGTTAGGCATCTGTGAGGTCAGGCCGAGTTCTGTCAGGAAACGAGTGTGCTGTGGAATCACGTTAGCAACAGCAGTGACATTACTTACACCTTTTATCAGCTGTAGCACTTTCTCTTTTGCAGAGCATCTTTAATGACTTTATCTTTCTTAATCCCACATCATCCCCAAAGGGGATACAGGTCCGTCATTCCGTGTTTGTGATTCCGAAGTCTGGAAAGCTTTGAAAGCTGATAGGTTCTGTGTAAGTTTGCAGCAAACTCATGTAGTGACAAAACCTGATCTGAACTGATGTGAGGCTATATTTATCCCATGTCTTTTGAATATTCATATGTTTTGCTGCAAAAATATTAATGTGTTTGATTACAGAGTGCTTCCTTAGACTCCTGTGGAACTGGGCAGACACTATCAGCCCCATAGTTCGTTTTTAAAACATGAGCAGTTTGGATTTCTGAAGCACCCCAGGGTTTTGGATAAGGGGTTGTGGGCCGTGATCAGCCCCAGCTTACAGATGAGGAAAATGAGCTGTGAAGCCAGCAAGTGATGTTGCACAAGGTCACGTAGTTATAAATGGACGGGGCCAGGGACTCAGCTCGCCTCCTAACTCACAGCTCTGGGTGCTCTGCGCCAGGCCATATAAGAACATGTGCATTGCCGTCTTGGGTTGGGTCCATCTGACCCAGTCTTTGGTTGCCAGCCCTGTCCCTGAGATGCCACCATAGGAGGCTACAGCTATCTTCCTGACGTCAATCCTAAAGGTCAGGTGGCGCCCAGCTTCTCTCAGTAGCTATTTACGGCTGCTCTGTCATTCACAGATTTGCCCAAATCCTTTCTGAATCCATTTCTATTTCTAGGAAGTATCCTTTTGGGGGTGATGAATGACTTAGATCTGTAACCTCTTGGGCTCCTGGAGTGCTGGTCTTTTGGAGAGGACGCTGGTTGTAGAGATCAGAAGATGACCGAAGGCTTTGTGGTGTCGTGCCAGCTGCAGTGGAGGCCAGGCCTGGAGGCCCAGCTCTTCCTTCTTTCCTTTCCTTTCCTTTTCTGTCTTTCTTCTTCTTCTTCTTCTTTTTTTTTAGCTCTGGTCAGCTGTTGGTCTCTTTTTCATCCCGAGCTTTAATTTCTTCATTTGTAAATTTAGGGACTTGGACAAACTGTTCCTGGATTTTTGAGCTCTTCAAAAAGTTCTTCATTTACTGCTTGTGCACCCACCTCTGTCTTCATGAAGCCCTTTTGGCTCATTGGATTTTGCTGTCTTTTGGAATCTGGATTACGGCTAAAGTAGGGCTCAGTGAGACTTGAGTCTGCCTGTGACCTGCTTAGGGTTACTGAGTCATCTGGGATCTAGGCCGAACTCTTGGAAATTTTGAAGATGATTGATTTTCTTTCCAGCGAAGGAAGGTTGCAAGCTCTTTCGTGTCAGAGAGAAGCTCCATTTCGACTTGCTGTCACGACGATGGCGCTGTCACTGGTGGGAGGGACTGGGGAAGCAAGCCCTACTCCAGCAACACCTTAACCTCCTGCTCGTTCCAGGAACACTATGAATCTTTCAGACTGATTATCCTAAGCTGTTAGAATCAAACTCCATTCACAACTCTTGATTTGTTGCTAATTCAGAAGAAAAACATTTCCAGCCACTTTAATTTTTTAAATTAATGACTTTAAAACAAGTCCAACGGAAAGCCTGAGTGGGAAGAGCCTTGTTGAATGAATGTAGGCTCAGTCTGTTTAGTGGACGGTTCCTGGGTTTTCCACGATATCTGAAGGTTTTCTTAGTCGAGTCCAGTGCTGGCGCTGTTACGTGAGAGCTGACTCGATGGAAGTAATTCTAGTAGAAAGAAAAATTTACCACGGTATCCCCACTGCCCCATCTCCGACCCCATGTTTTAACATAACGAATGTATGTTTTGAGCAAACGAGACTATTTGGTTTGGGTTCCCAAGGTCACCACTTGCCAGCTGTGTGGCTGTGGTTACGCCACTTCACCTCTCTATGTCGCTTGCTTGTTTGTGACATGGAAATAATAACTGTTTACTCACTCGGTGTGTTACAAGGATTAATTAGTAAATATTTGTCGAGGGCAAGGAATGGTGGCACAAGGTAGGCGCCCCACACGTGTTCGCTCTTGCATCTTTATTGCCGTTGTTGCTGGGAAGTGCGGCACACTGTGTCGGTGCAGGTCCTGCCGGTCCCCAGAGGCGCTGGCGCACATGGCACTGACACAACTGCTGCTTTGGACGCTGTGTGTCTGGGGCTGATGGGCGGTGAGCACCGGCATTTGCCTGGAGAAGCTGATCCCTTGCTCCTTGGTGGCCAGGGTACTCTTTGTCCCATTGACCCAAGGCCTGATGAGTCATTCTAGTTCTCATTTAAATTTAGCTGGGCCACTCTCCGCCATCACCAGCTGCAAATGCCCAGGCATCTCACTGATGCAGTGTTCCGTTGCCCATGCAGGTGGCCAGGTGAGCGGGTCCCTGAGGCCGAGGCAGAGATGAGGAGCACCAGCGCTTCCTGCTGAGGGAAGTCTGGGTTTGTGGATGCTGGGCTTTCCAGGGCTCCCTCCCTGTCCCAGCCCCAGTGCAGTGGTAGGCTTCTAAGGGTGGCTTCAGCAAACGTTCTTTTGAGTACTTGACACAAACCAGGTTCTGGGCTCAGTGCATCCGTAGTCAGAATCTTTCCAAACCCTCTAGCCACCCTGTCAGGTAGATAATTAATTTTACATTCCCAGATGGGCAAAGGGAAGCACGAGAGATTAACGACCTTCTCCATGGTAAGAGAATAAAGGGTGGCACCAGGGTTCGTGCTGAGATCTTCTGGTTCCCTGTTCACTCTTCTTTCTGTAATGCCCTGCTTGGACCTTCAGCCCCTGGTGGAATCAGAAGGGAAGGGGGGGATGCAGGAAGGACCAGCTTGTGTTGCCTGTGCCTGGTGACCGGGAGGGTCATTGCTTGGCCTGCTCTGGCCCAGTTTCCTCTGGTGGCTGCAAAGGAGGAAAGTGGGGAGAGGCTGCTTACTGTGAAGGTTAGGCGGTCGGGGCCAGATGGGTTCAAGGACAATGACATCTGCTATACCGGCTCTCACTGACACAGAGAGACCATCTTCGAGTGATAGAGGCCTTTGTGCTAACCGACAAAAACAAAAAGGGAGAGAGAAAGAAGCTTTCACTTACAAAAATAAAAATTCCATGCTGCTAATTTCATGCCAGTCTAATCAGAAATTCCCCTTTCTACCATTTCCCCTTAAAAGCCCCGGTGTGCTTATTATGCCCGCTGATTCTGGGAAAACTACGGTTGGGTTTTGCCTGCGTGGGGCTTGTGCCTGCAGCTGCAAGGGGGAGGGGGTCTGGTGTACTTTATTGTCAGCATGGAAACTTCGGCTGCAAACTTGCAAAAACCTGCTTAATTCTAAATTCCTAGCTCACTTTCAACCTGTTCTCAAGGCGTGATTTTCTTCAGCTGGAACACGTTGTGTTCAGCTTTGCAGTAGGAAGACTCCAAGTTAGATAAGAGAAAGAACTTCCCGAAACAGTGAGGTACTACTGGTGAAATAATTAATTAGGCTCGGTCAGGAAATTTTGATGAAGAGGAGCATTATGGCCAGTGTGAAGTGGTTTTTAGAGTTTTCCCTGGTTAGGGGCCATGTAGACCCCCTGCAGTGATAAGTGAGGCCTCATACACACGAAGAGCCCAGCAGCACCAGGCATGCCAAGAACAAGACAGATGTGCCACCAGACCATCGTGTCTGTGGGGCACAAGGTCAGGAGTGCCAGGAAGACCCGCGCTAGACCCACTTTGAATGCCAGAGCTGCACGGTGCACTGGGGCACGTGTTTTCACCTGTCTGAATGTCAGGCTCCTCTCCTGTGAAGTGAGGTGAGCCTCCTTGCCTCTCAGCATGGCTCTAAACACAGTGAACATGGTCCGCGTAATATAAAGCACCCAGCAGGGCCTCACATGCGGGGCTGCCTCCCTGCTTCCCCCCTGCTTCTCTCGTGACCCCAGCCTGACGAGGGAGTTGCTCTCTGAGCCCTGTCACCCTCGCCTGGCGTTGGTCTCTAAGAGGATTAGCAGAGCGTTGTGATCTTAATGTCATTAGGCCTGTTGGCACAACCGTCCTCGCCATAGTGAGAAGCAGATGTGGCCGACCATAATGGCCCTCGGTGATCCGTCAGGCCTGGAGTGCTGGGGGAAACGTTGTTAGTGTTAATTTGGGGGAGTCTCTTATGGTAGCTGGGGGAGATGTAGAGGGAGTGTTTGAAATGTATTGATTCCCTTCGGCAGGTTAGATGCTACCGGGTCTGCTGGGGCTAAACTGCCCGCTCTCCCCACCCCTGTCTTTAGGTAAGGCCCCTCCCCAACCCCGAAGCCTAGGCTTGATTACTTCCAGAGTTGGACAGACAACTTAGCAGGCTCTTGTTTCTTGCCGATGTACCTTATTAGTAGCACCTGGCATCATAATCCACTAATGGGAACCAGGGCTCTCCTCCTGCGTGGCCAGTGACAAGTAGCCCTGTCAGCCGGAGCTCGCCGTGCGAGGAAGTTCCTATTAGCTTTATGGTCAGGAGAACTTGTCCTGTTCAGGAAATGAATGTTGCCGCTAAAGGTCCGCGGCCCTGACCCTGACGGCGTAACCTGTGCAGGCCGGGGAGACCCCGCTCAGGATGCTTGGGATTTCAGCCCCTCTCTGGTTCTTGTCATATGTACAGAGGGAATCACTCTGGTATGTTGCAGCCTTGAACTTTTGATTTATTCACTGAGGGTGACTTAACCATTTCCATGCCTGCATGGCTGTGTGGTGACTGTGTCGGTGGCTAAGTGTGCGTGTGGAGTCCCGGGGCACAGAGAGACCTCCCCAGGCTAACAGGGCTCGTCTCTAGGAGGGGGCGTTCGGGCGGGTGATTATTTACTTGCTTTTGCATTCCTGCACTCCAACAGTTTCTGGGGTTGCTGGCTGCAGGATGGTGGGAGGCTGGCAAGCCCTGCATTCGCAGTTGAACCTGGGTTTGAGTCCATCCTCTGTGTCTGTGGCCAGATTCCCAAGCACCTGCTTCCTCATCCGTGAGAGGAAGTTACGGACCTCCAACTCCCAGTGCTGCTGTGATATTGTCCATAGGATGAGGCGTACGGAATGTGTCGCCCAGGGTCGAGCAGGCTGCCTGCCGCCCGGGTCTAGTGTTTGGAAGGATGTGCGTGTTTCTTGCGGTCTCACTGCAAACTTGTTTCAAAAATTGGAAAGTGTGGCATCGCACTTTTTTCCGCTTAACTTCTTGAGACCGTTTTTTTCCTTATCGTAGCCTAGAATCATTCACGAAAAGCTACTTGAGTTGTTTCTTCTTCTTACTCTCTTTTGGCCTGGGAGTAATGTTTCTAAGCGTGAATTTTGTGGAGAACAGCCGTGTTTGACCTTGTTCTCGAGGGAAACTTTTGCCTCGCTCTCTCTGAGGAGACATGTCAGTGAGTTGTTTGGCGAGTGGACGCCTCACTTTTGCGGCTGTTGCTGTGGCTGCCCCTTTAAAGGGCCCGGGTGGTGAAGGGCTGAACTGCCCTGCGGATGAAGCTGCAGAGCGTGTCCTGGAAAAAAGGGCCTGTGGGGGAACGGGTGGGAGATGACATCTCCTTCAGGAACTTTAAAACGAATCCGTCCGTCTGTCTCCAGTATTTATGGCATCCTTGACAGTAGTTTGAGAGGAAAAAAAATGCCCTTATCTGATTGTGGGGTCGGGTGCAAAGAGAAAGGACAGAGAGAGTGGAGGCCGCTGGACCTGGAGTTTTGGAGAGGGGACGCTGGCCCATTTGAGGGCTATGCAACTCGAGGGAGGCAGTCCTCACCTCCTCTCAGCCCTTACCTCACTTCTGCATACGCCACGTGAAAAACTGCGCGCACCTCAACTGACTAGCAGGTGACAGTTGCTTCGACGGCATTGGTGGAGCGGGGCTTGGAGATGTTCGTGCGAAAGCTCAATCGTGACAGTTGTCCCCTAAATGCTCTGCTGCTAAATTAAGGATCCGCTAGCATTTGTGAGCCTGCCTCCCCACCTACCCCCACCCCCGTCCTTTTGGCAGAAAGGATGGAGATGGCACCTAAAAACAATGAGAAGCGGCTGCTAAACCAAATGACTCTAAAAACGTTTTTCTTTCCTGAAAGTTGCATGTGGAAAAGCAGGGCTGGACTTCTGGGCGCTGCAGACACACGCAGGGCCCACGGGCCCGGCCCCCTTCCTCAGTTTTTAGCACGGTGGTTTTTCACGGCCGCATCTCCCTTTGCCCGCCCCTTCATAATTATCCACTATTTTATTTTTTGTGTCCTGACAGCTACAAGAGTGGTTTTTGTTTTCTGAGTTGAGTAGCTGCTAAATATTCCCCAGCAGTTGATTTGGTGGGGCAGGGAGGGTGGTGGGAGGGGAGAGGCCAAACCTTGGCATCCCCCTGTTGCAAAAGTGAAAAATATTTCTGTTTGTAGTTAATTTTAGTGGTGAGCAGATCATGTTAACTGGATGTAATTGCTTCCAGATATGGCCGAGGGTTTTGTGTGTTGAGATGAAGGGTCTGGTAAGTGCTTACTTCCTGTGTAAATTAGCCTGTTCCATTCAGTCCTTCATTCTCATCAGCCCTGGGTTCTGTCATTCTCCCGTTTCCCCTCCCCGGCCTGCAGCCTGGTGTGAGAAGCAGCTCGCTCTGTCCCTCTGCGTGCAATTCCTCTTCACTTGGAGCCACTCACCTCTTGCTTCTTGGTGTAAGTTGGCCTTTCACGTAGCCCGAAGAGTCTGACAAGATGGCACCTGGACCTAACCCTGTCTGGGAGAGCTGTAGCGCTCCCGAGTGGGCGCCGTCTCCCGGTCACGTGGATCGTGTCTCCGGACCCAGGACTCCTGGGTCCCAGGGCTCTTTTCGCTGCTGCCCTCTGACCCCCGCTCCCAATTTGGAGAGTACCTTTTCCTCCCTTTCTGAGCAAAACACATTCCAGTGGGCCTGAAATCCCAGAAAAATGGAATGGCTGTTGGGAGGAGGGGAAGTTTGCAGTCAACAGAAAAGAACTCTTGTCCATCAGACACACGGCCACCACTCTCCTTTGCAAAGCAGGTCGGACCCGCGCTCACACCCCTGCCCCTCCGTGTAAGAAAGAAGAGGGAAATGCACCCAGGGCATGTTCTCCAGGTTCCTCCTGCAGGTTTCCAGGGCTGAAACCGAGGAGAAGTGTGAACACGAATATTCTCTGCTAAATTCCAGTTTGGTCCTGGGGCCAGCCCCACGTTCTTAGCGCTATTTGTGTAAGAGGTCGCTGTTTATCTTTCTGTATCAGCCCCCCTGATAACCCCTGTGGTCTGTTTAACAGTCTGTGAGGAGCAGATTACTTGATAAATACCAGTTTTTCAATATGCGAAGATAAACTGTTGGGGTCAGGTGAGGGGTGGTATGTTAGGAAGGAGGGACCAGGTGGGCAGGCGGGACCCTCTTTCAGCCGGGGGCGGAGATGTGTGAAAGCACCTGATGGAAGAAAACAGGTATCTTGTAAAACCCAGCAGCTGCATTTATCGCACAGTTTATCAGCTTCCTGCCCTCCCCTACCTCTCTGCTCCCGCACGCGGACTCGCGGTCTCTGAGAGAGAACGTTTCAGTGGGCTGTGGACGCTTGTGTTAATACAGGAGGGGAAATGCAGTGGGTGATCTCAGCTCCTTTTGTTCTGACCTTTTTCTCCCTTAACCCTCTCTCACTCCCCCAGGTTGTGGGCTGGTAAGTAACTGGTGCTTCCTAAAAATGTGTACATCTAAAATCTTGAACGGTGGTGGGCTTTTCCCATCTGCCCTAAATTTGCTTCTTCAAGCAGCGTGCCCGATTCTGGAAGGGGCTCGGTGGAAAGAAAACTTCTGACCCCGTCCCCGAGTCAGTCAGCTGTCTGAGAATTAAACAAAGGGGTTTGGACTGGCCGCTCATGCTCGGAGCACAACTGATAGCTTTGTTTTGATGTCCTTGTCGTGTTTGCAGATCATAGAGGGTGCTATTTAGAGCAGGAGTATCTCCTGAAGCAGACTTACTGGGAAGTTGAAACAGCTAGCCCAAAGTCCATGAGATGCTGCAGATAGTGAAATACAGCCCAGGAATTGCGCGGGAGGGGGTGCCCTCTGTCCAAGAGGAGGCCATCCGGGCGGTGGTGTTTTCTGGGGACGCTGACTGTGAGGTGATAAGAGTGCTGGCTTTAGCATGAGGCGTCCTGGGTGAGAACTCAGGCTCTGGAATGTCTTGTGTGCCTTGAACAAGGTACTTAGCCTCTCTGAGCCTCTGTTTCCTTGTTCTGTAGAAAAGGAGGCCAGCGCCTTTGAGGTGGTTATGTGAATAAAGAGTGTGTAAGGCGTGTGGCACAGTGAGGGTTCTCTGTAAACAGGCACTGGGAGCAGTAGAAGCAGTCCTTAGGAGCCTGTGATTTTGGCCCAGGGGAGAGACCATGAAAGGAAGCGGTGAAGTCTTCTGTTTTGGGCACTGTTAAATGGGTAATAGCCCTTAAGTAACCCCATGCTGGCGGCCAGCAGATGAAATGATAGATGAGAAATGTAAGGGCATCGTGAATATAAAGGTCTTGATTTGTGAGGTGTTACTGCTGCTCTAAAGTAGCCTGCACGTTACCCTGCCCGGTGTGGCTCGGTTGGGTGTCTTTCTGAGAAGCGAAAGGTTGCTGGTTCGATTCCCGGTCAGGGCATGTGCCTGGGTTGTGGGTTCGGTCCCAGGTTGGGGCGCCTATGGCAGGCAACCAGTGGATGTTTCTCTCTTTCTCCCTCTCTTCCCAACTCTCTAAAAGTAAATAAGTAAATAAAATAAGAGTTTTTTCATAATGAGATTATTATTATCTCTAATTATTTTTTATAATTTTTTAAAGAATTGTTTTTGAATGAGAATAAGAATTGTGACTCCTGTTCAAAATAAGAATTCTGACCTCTAAAAGTATATAGAATAAAGAAGCCTATGTATCTAATGAGTGGCCACTTAGCCCTGTGACATGGCCACGGCCCCACACGTTTGGAAATCTTCTGGAATCCTTCCCGAAGTCTGTGCCACATTCTTTCGACTTGCCTGTTGGGAGGGTAGATTTGGCTATTCGAAACGGTCAAAATAATTCGGTGACAAATCCGGTGAATATAGTGAGTGATGCCATCGGATGACTGTATCTGACTGTGAAGGCAGATCCTGGAAAGAATGTGCACAGGACTTGTCAGCGCAGCCCTGGGGTGAATGTTGACTTCACTTCTTAGGTGGAGGTGGGCAAGGCCAAGGGACCGGTAATTTCCAACTGCTCTGTTTGGAAGGAGTTGCTGCTGCTGATTGCCTGGTCCTGGGGCTGCTGAAATGTTTTCTGCATTTGTGTTCTGGCCTCCCGTGGGTGTGGGGTCCTGCGGCACGTTGCTGTTGTTAAAAACACGTACAGACCACCACCAATAGATGTAGCCTGGGATCAGAACGAATGGACTGAGTCTGACACACAGACTCTAAGGGAGTAGGCTTGGGAGGCCCAGTGGCCTGTGTTTGAATCCCTCCTTTGTCTCTTGGGAAGTTTCTGGAAGGTTAAAAGAGCTCCTGTGTTAAAATCTTAGCCAGGCGCCTTTCATATTCTCAGTGTGTGTTAGTCTCCTTTGTCTAACTTGCCCTGAACACCTGGAGAGTGGAGGGAGCAACGTTTGCCTCTCCTCCCTGTGGTCACTACCACCGGGCTCAGGTGAGCTCATGCTCACCTTGGGGTTGTCTCTCAGACTGGGATGTTTTGTGACCTGGCTGTGCAGAGAGGCCCAGTCACTCAGAATCTCTCTCTCTCTCCCCCCCCCTTCTCTGTTTTCCTTTCTCCCTCTCCCCCCTCTCTCTGCATTATTTATAGTAAACCATATTAGAACAGAGTGTTAATGAGGCAGGATGAGTCATTCCCATTGAAGCCATTGATGCGAATAAAAGCAAAATGCTGACTGTGTGTCCTGCACAGATTGAAGACCAGGTCTGCTAATTTGAATGCTCCCAAACTGGATCTGTGAAAGTAGACGTATGTGGGAAAAGCTCAGGTTCAACTAGAGGGAGTTTATTTATTGAAAACCCATTTCACTATCTGCTTTCTCCCTCTCATTTCCTTCAGATCCATATTCAAATAATGGCTGTCATCCTTCCTAATGAGGGGGACTGACGGGCTTGCTCATTAGCAGAGGTTTGGAGGGCTGAGGAAGAGGGTGAGGGGGATTGAAAGTGCCCCTTATCCCTGCTCCTGCCACGTGTCGAGGAAGGCACTCACAGTTTGCCACCTGCTTTGCAGGTGTGGGTTCTCAAGGTGACCAAGCACCACAGAATGTCGACGCTGGAAGGGCCCATGGAAAGGTTTAGTTCAACATGTTCATTTAGGGAGGAATGGGAAGGTCCGAGGGGCCTCTGTGATCTGCCCAAGGTCACAAAGCAAGCTCGTGGCAAAAGCAGGACTAGAACCCGTGTCTCTCATTCCCTGCCTGCTTTAATCCTCCTTCACAAACACGGCCTGTTCTGCCCAGGTCTGCCTCCCCCTTGCACCAAAGAGGAGGCGAGAATAGAGTCTACTCGAGAGCAATTTCAAATCTTTGGATAAAGGGTGCTGGGTGGATTTTGGCTTGGTGACTTACCTCTTGGGGGACTTATTAGCCTGTCTACTGCTCACCCTGAGTAGGCTAATGTGCACTGAGTCCTTACATTTATAGGCGACAGATACGCTGTAGTAGGGGGTTTAAGTTAGAAAGATGAGTAAGACATGGGGCCTGCCCTTGTGGAGCTGGTAATTTGAACACAGTTAAAATCCTTGAAATGTGTATGTGTAGGCTGGTAACTCTGATAGAAAGTAGAAAATGGAAAGATTATGGTGGATAGACAGAAAAAGCACAGGGAAACTCAGAGATGAAATGCCCTCCACCTGGAGGGATTCCTTTTTAATTAAATAATCTTGTTTAGCTCTGGCTGGGCGTCTCCGTTGGTAGGAGGGTCGCTCCGTGCACCACAGGTTGTGGATTCAGTTCCCCGTCAGGGCACAAACTTAGGTTGTGGGTTCGATCCCCGTTGAGGGCACAAAGGGAGACAGCCGATCGATGTTTGCTCACATCCATGTCTCTCTCTCCCCCTCTTTCCCTTCCTCTGTCTCTAAAATCAGCAGAAACATGTCCTCAGGTGAAGGTTAAAAAGATTGGTCTGGCTCTGGCTGTGTGCTGGGCCCTGGACAGGTGGTGAACAACACAAGCAGAGCCTGTGCCCTGTGGGCTTACCAGTAGGGGAGAGCAGGTTAGCCAGCGATGCTACGAAAAACTCTGAAACTGCAGGTACAATAAGGCCGGGATCCCTTTGACTGGAATGAGGATGACGAATCCTGGAAGGGTGGGATGGGGTCTGACGGAGGTGCCACAGATGCCAGGCCAGGGAGGAGGGATGGCAGCATGGAGAAGTGGGGCAATCACGGGCAGATTCTCATGCCATCCCTGGCAAATGGCATGATCTCGGCCCTGTGCCTGAAGCACCGAACGTGGTTTCCTCATCCCTAACACACGTCAGTGTGTAGGAGAGTCTGAGGATTTCATATAGTGCATATTAAGACATCCTGCCCAGGGCCTGGGACAAGGTACTTGCTCAGGAAATGTAGCTGTTATTAGTTTTTTGGACTTTGCTCTGGGGCAGTTCGGAGGCGTTGGAGGCGTTTGAGGAGGGACATCTGAGCTCTCCACATTGATGTCGTGCCCCGAGCCTGTCCTGCTGCCCCTGCTTCTTGTCTGCCTTGCAGAGTCTGTCTGAAAATGGGTGTTGAGAGTGGTCACCAGTCCTTCTTCCAGTGCCTTCCACCTGGCCCTCCACCAAGACTCCATGAAACCACACGGAGCCGACCCTCGCCAGTTCTTCTCATTGGTTGCAGGGACTGGGAGGGGGAGGTGGGCTGGGGAGGGGCTTCAGCCACCAGCTTCAAAGGAAGTGACACCACGAAGCTGGCCAGCAGGGCTGTTACCCGCCTCTCTGACTCTCTTTTAATAGAAAGGCGAGTGTCTGCACCGAGGCCAACCGTCCCGGACGCCCCCTCGCCTCCCTGAGAGCCAGCGGAGCGCCAGCTATCTCCCTCAGGCCGGTCTCGGCTGTGGTCATGGCAGCGCGCAATGCCCGCACACCGGCAGTGGCACGGCGAGATAAGGCTGGCGTTGTGTAACGGGGAGCTGGGTCTGTTTGCCCGAGTGGCGCCTGGCCCCTGGGTAACTGCTAACCTCACCGGAGTGGCAGGAAAGGCCGTTCCAGGGCCCCTCGCTGGTTCCACTGGTGCCTTTTTGTGGTTGGATAAAGGAAGCTCGTGTCGGCCGCCCACAGCGCAGACCCGGGCTGGGGCTGGGAGTGTTCGGTTGTTTTGTTTTTCTCTTTGTCTTTCTTCAAAAAGAGAAGCTGAAAGGGGGACAGCCTTGCCTGGCACCCACTACCCCCCATAACCCCAAACAACATAACACAAGCAATTCCTCAACGTCAGTTAAAATTCAAAGGCGGTGGAGCCGTCTTCCTTCTCTGCCTGACACCCACGGGCCCCCAGAGGCCGGCCTGCGGAAACGGGTTCCGGGGCGCCTGGGTCTGACTAGAAGCCCCTGTCCTGGAAGGCCAACACCCTGCGGACTTCTCTAATATCCCGGCCCTGGCTACAAAGAGTGGCTGTAGAAAATACACTGTGCTTTGTTTACCCTCCTCCTTCCATCTTTCCCGCTCTCTGCCCTTTCAGAATGAACAGCTGAGCCACAGCGCTGTGCTCCCTGCCCTGTTAGGGGTGATGGACCGGTACCCTGGCGTTTGGAGTTGCCCTGTCGTGACAGATGATGGGCTAAAAGGGACTTCTGTGGCCAGTCTCCATTGCGAGGCTCTCATGTGCCCTGTGCCACCTAGCCTCTGCTTAGAACCTCCCTCCCCGGCCTCCTCCCCAGAACAGGGATGTTACTGTTCGCTGAGCAGCTAATTCTGTTTCCCGAGAGTTCTTAATGTCTCCCATTAATTGTCTTCTCTGCAGTCACAGGGACTCTGGGCCACAGCCCTTGAGATATCTGTAAGGAGGCTACATGCATTCCCCATTCAGGCAGTGGTTCTCCCACCCCGTGATTTTCGTCCCTCTCATCATTCCCAAAGCCCTCTCTGGGTGCTTCCAGATATGTAAATCTTATACCACTGTCTGATCTGCTCACATCAGGGTGATCATATGTAGTGACATAAACGGGTAGGTTTGACCAATCTGGAGAAGAACCAGACTCTCGCCACCATTGTTGAAGATGTTACCCTTACATTAATAGTGTCTTCTGAGTGTCTCCCTCCTGTTGTATGCTGAGGCTCTCTGATTGCTGTCAGAGATTACAGTGATTTTTAATGGTGTTTTTTTTTGTGTGTGGGAAAGGAGTAGTGGGGTGATAAGAATCAGGAGGTGGCCACTTTTCAAATTTACCTGAATAGATGGTCATATGCAGGCTTGGGGGTTGCTCCATGCCCACTGCAGGGGTCTGGCTTAGGGATGGCCAGAGGATGGGAAAGGTGGTGATTTGAAAGATTCAGACGTGATGGCTTACATTGATTTTAGCTTATCTGACCCTTTAGCTGGAGGCTGCTCTTCCCTCAAGGTGTCTAACTAGCTGTGACTTAAAGCAACAGAGAAATGTATATTAGCCATTCTTTGCATTAATTAGGGCTGGGAAATTCACTATTTAGAAGAATAGGAGATCCTGAGGAAGGAGTCTTTTGAACCAATTGAGAGATCCGTGGCCAGACCATGTGATTCCTGGGTAGTGGGCTGGGGAAGGGGTTGGTGAGAAGTGAGTGGAGGTCACGGGGGTGAGGCCCGGCCGAGAAAGGTGAGGCAGCGGAGCATCAGCCCAGAGCCCCGTGCAGCCGAGCCCAGGTCAGATTCCCTTCTCGAAGTGAGGCCCCGAGTTAGCGACCCTGGGACCAGGTTTCCTTGCCCTGGATCTACCAGGAATGCTGCTTTCTGGGTTTAAAATACAATGTTTAGATTCGCTGAGGCATACGGTCTGTTTAACCAGGGGTAAACCCCTGCATCCCCATAAGCTGTACAGCTAGGGACCACTTCCACGAGCCCTGTGCCTTCCTGCTCCCGTCTGCCAGGTCTAGGGGACGCGCTGGGATGATTGGTGAGTGAGGGCCCGGGTCTGGATTCTGAAAGTCTGCCGTGACGGTTCTGTCCTGCAGCTGAGAGGTGTCGGCGAATGAACGGAAGAATTCTTTACAAGTTATATTTTGGGCGAAACTTCTGATGACTTTCCCTTTTAGTTGATGGTTTCTGCTGAAGTGGAAGCTGTGGCCCACAGTGAGCAGTATTTCTTCATCCTAACCCTCAAATATCCCTCAAATTTGGGCACACACAAATACCCCTCAAAGCCAAGGTTCGGTGAGACTCTCTCCATCTTTAACATGTGCCGTGGACTCCGGCAGTTTCTCTTCTGTCTATCTCCTATTTTATTTAAAAATGGTGAGGAAGACTCACTAATGATTGCCACCTGTAGTGTGAAGAACACCCAAATGCAGTGAGGACTTAGCCATGGGTGTTCAGTTCAGAAGACACTCGCCAGCGCCCGATGTGTGCCAGGTGGTCGCTAAGTGCCGTGGGGCAGCGCGGAGATACTTATAACCCCCCTGCATGTGGCTGTGTGTGTGTCAGACTGTACGCTCAACTATGAAAGTGAGGTACTGAGGCAGCACAAGGAGGAACTGAATGATTCTGATTGAAGCCTCAGGAGGGCTTCATGGAGAAGGTGGCATTTGGCCAGTCCTTGGAAGATGGCTAGGCCTTGGGCAAGTGGAGATAGGAGCTGTCGTTTCTAGCTAGGAGGTGAGCAGAGGGGTAATAAACAGTGTATGAGTTGGGGTGGGAGGCCCATAGACAGTGTGGTGGAGTGCGGGGTGGGCACAGATGGGATGGGAGCACAGGCAGGGAAAATGAACTGGGGCTAGATCATGGTGCTCTGTGAATGCCATGCTAGTAATTCTGGGCATTTGCAAGGCTTAGCTTGTTGGAGGTTGGATACCCGAGATTTTAGAGGAAGACAAAGGGGAAGGTGAGCCCATGTGGTTGTTCAGAACGCTACCCCTCTCTGTTGCCAGCCGGCCTTCTCTGGGTTTTGGCGGTGAGGGCTGCTGAAGAGCTTTGAGGGCTGCTTGGATTGATGGTGTGCCTGCCCCTTTCCTGAAGTTCTTCCCACCCTAATGCCCCATCACTTGTCCTGCTCCACTTTGGGGGAGACCGACAGCATTGAACGGGGGCTCGTTAGACTTGACGTGCACCTGTCCTTTTCCACATTCACGTTCCACCGTTGCACACACGATGCAGTAGTGCAAACTCAACCCTGGGCCTCTGAGAAGTCAGGCCAGTTCCAGGAGAGTAGGTTTGGGAGTGACTTCGTTTTTGTTGTTGGCATTCGCCACCTCACCCCCACCCTGCTCCTTGGCCTCCTGGTCCCAGCCAGCCTGCAAGACCTACTCGAGTCAGGCTCCTTTGGGAAGCCTGGCCCCACTTGGGCCTCCTTGTTCTTCCCCTGCAGTGTTTATAGTTTGCATCACTTGGTTATAAGTTCTGCTGCCTTGTTGCCGAACTGTCGGAGCTTCTGCTTTGTCCCCCTAACGAGACCAAAGGTTCTGTGAGCACAGCGGCTGTGTTTTTGTTACCCCCTCCTCCTGAGCTCCCGGCTGGCCTGCCGAACCGGACGGCGAGTTGAGCACTCACTTTGTACTAAGCACTTCTCGTGCATGAACACAGTTCATCCTCACAGCCACCCGTAAGGCATATCGGGTGCTCACAAATGTACTCTCCCCAACCACGAACTTTAGGTTCGTTTGCCCCCCAGGAGCTCCTCAGTCCATTGCATTCTGGTTCTCATCAGCGTAACTACGTTGGCACTTGTTCTTTCAAAGGTCGCTTGTGACCTTCCAGTTCTAGAAAGCAGTGTGCCCTCCTGGACTCCAGCACCGATTCCCCCTGCCCCGCTCCCTGGTGCTTCCTGAAACTCCCTCCCCAGAGGCCCTGTGACCCGGCATGTGGAGCTCTGTGGGGTCTGGGCTGGAATCCCAATGTTGCCTCTTTCCCAGCGGCCAGCACTTCGGCCCCAGTCTGTTTCCTCATCTGCAAAAGGCTGGTAGTTTCTCTTCCCCACAGGGAAGGTGGCGGGTTATCAGCGTGCCAGGTGACGCTGAATGTGACCCTGTCATACCACAGTGAGGGTGTTTCCCAGGAAGATGTCCTTGCCCTTTCTCCTTTCTTTTCAGGCAGCCCCACAGTCTCCGTGCTGACCTCTCTGTGGATGACGTCCAGACCTCTATCTCCAGTTGTGTTGCACACATTCCTTTCTAACTGCCCACTGGGCGCACCAGTCCTGCCCGAAACTAGAATGTGGTAGGTGTCCAGGGAGTTCAACACCATTCCTGCCTCTCGAGTCTTCTGTGTCCTCATGTTCTGCCAGAGGCTCTGCCCTCCTCCCCAGACCCTGACGTCACCTGTGGCATGACCTTTCTTTGCCTCGCCCACTGCCATTTACCTCGGCAGACCCATTTCCTCACTCTCACCTAACCAGCCTCCCTGCAGTGTCCCTGACTATGGCTCTCGCTACCTCCTCCTGAAACGGAGCTCTGGTCCTGTGGTCGCCCAGCTCGAAAACCGGCCATGGCTGTCTATTACCTGTTCTAGAAAGTCCAGTAGAAAATTCTCAGCTTGGTCTTCAAAGCCGTCGAGGAGGCTAGAGTCCAGCTGCATTTGTACTCCTGCTCCCTTTCTGAGCACGCGCCTCAGGACGTACACACCGCGAGGGCAGGGGCTCTCTTTCCCACATCTGCGTCACAGCCTTTGAGCCCGTGCCCAGCACACAGCAGCTCAGTGCATGGTGCTGCTGCTGCCTTGAACTTGCATTCTCCACTTGCCACACACCCTTTTCCACTCGTTGAAACCAGGGCAAAGCCTTAAAGCTCCAGCATAAATATTCTCTCCTTCTCAAAGCCTTTCTTAACGCATTCCTCCTTTCTGCGTCCAGTCGGAAATAACGTGCCCATCCCTTGAACTCCCATGACAACAGAGATGTAGAGAAAACTCGATCTTTTATTACCGTTACTTCTGTTCATTTCTTTCCTATGTCACACTGCGTTTTTGTGGATAGGATCTGGGAGCTACTTGGCTACCTAGCCAAGCCCCTCCTCCCTCTCCCCCGCCCCAGAGTCCAGTGCAGTGTCCTGAATATGTCGGTGTTCTGTCAGTCTTGTTGGCTTGGTGAACTGGAAGCTGTGTGAGGGAGGGTGGTGTTTCTGTGAGGCAGGCTCGGGCTGGGCTCGCTGAGTCCTGGCCGTGTGGTAACCACCAGGGCAGAGGTCGTAGTCAGTGGGACCCACAAACAGGTCCAGACTTTGGTGTTGTCAAAGCAAAGCCATCTCTGCTTTGGAGCTTTTCCTTTTATCTTTCCTTTTTCAGTCTTTTTTTTTTTTTTTTTGATCAGTGGAAAATTTGTTGAAATTCACAACTTTATTATGGCAGGAATAATCCAGGCAGGAGGTGGCCAGGCAGCCGTTCACACAATGCCTTAGTGTGCAGGCGCAGGTGTTCATGTGCCACAGCCTGTGTTCACCCACCAGGTGACGGTGAGCAGGCCGCCCTGGGCCAAGGAGCGAGAGCCCCACAACTGGTTGCTCTTTCCCCTTTCCGCACCTGCAGCCCCCCATCCCAGGACCCACCCCGCTAGGCCACCTCCCAGTGAGAAACAGGCCTTGAGGAAGAGCTGTCAGGGAGAGCTGTGCCGGGAGGGGAGGCCTGGCTACACCATCGAGCTTTCCTTCGGAGGAAAGGAATCTGCAGGGAGCGGATCCTGAGGGCGAGGACTCAGACAAGGGCTTGTGCTGGGTTAGCGCGGTTGCTCTACCATCTGTAAGTATGCCCGTGCCACCCTTCAGTACGGCTGAGAGCTCTCTGAGGCCAGGGACTGTGGCTTTTTCTTTTCTTTATCCCAGTGCCTCACCTGGCAGGTCGCATAGAGTAAGAATGATCCAGGATGTGTTCAGTGGGTCAAATTGTAGAGGTACCTCTGATTTTCAAGGCTCAGGGAGGGAATCTGTTCTCTCTAGATTCCCAGCAATCTTCCCCATCCCAACTTGGGCTTGGATGGAGGGAGATGAATCTGCTGTGTAAGCTGATGGGGAGGCAGAGGGGATGATGGTGTAGCTACAGCCCTAAAGTACCCATTGGGAAGCCATCCTTTTGCATCCATGCCTGCCAAAGTGCTGTGGGGTTCTCTGTAGGATTTGTGAGCCTAGTGCAGGTATCAGCTGGATCTGGAGACCAGCGGGGCTGGGAGGCCTGCTGCTTTCCCTTTCCCTCCTCCAGACTTTGCTGGTAGACCCAGTGTTTGCATGTGTACAGGTTATAGGTCCAGGGCTTTCATAGGCATCCAGATGGCAGGTGTGGGTCTGTAACTCTGCTTGGGGCCTCCCTGGGGCAGCCAGCCAGGCTCAGGGCAGGAAGTGGCTGATTCTGGGTCACTTGGTCACTCTTGTTTGCTGCTGAGATTGTCCCTATAATCAAGATCTTAGATTTGGAAGGCACACGAAGGTCATCTAGTTCAGCTTGCAGCTTTCTGGTAAGAAACATGGCATTGTCCTTCTCGTGCCCACTTCATGGACAAGTAGTGGAGGCCCAGAGAGACAGGGTGGCTCTTCAGATCATTAAATGTGGCTCCCTGTGAACTTCTGCTCTGTTTCCTGCCAGGATATGCTGTGGATGGTTGGGGACGTGGTGTCACCTCCCCAGTGAGCTTTTGAGGGAGGGGGAGGGAGGCATTCTTGTCACTCGGGTATCTGAGGCCTGAGAGGGTCAGGCTTTATTCCTTGGTGCCTATTGCAGGGAGGGTGGTGGGAAGCCAGAGAGGCCTCTTGAACTTTGGGGTTCCTCTGGGTTGAGGCCCTGTCTGGCCAGCCCTGGGGGAGCAAAGTGGAGATGAAAAGGCAAAATGAGGGTGCCTGGCTTAGCCAGAGAGCTCACGGGCTCCCCTTGCCAACCCCACATTACAGAAATGCCTGGAATTTCTGGGGGAGAGAAGATAGTTTTGGGGTCTGTGCAGCTGAGAGAGACCCCGCCGTCCTGTCCCTCGGTCCTGGGAAACTCATTTTAAAACTCACGAGAGGACTTGGTTCTCTTGGATGCTGTGTGGGCCCACCCCAGACCGCTTCTGCTCTCCCGGCAGGGGAGGGTACATGCCGGTGCTGCCGGGCGCTCCTTCCTCGTGAGATCCCAAGATCTGTCTGCAGCACACTCTCGGATCATTTCTGCTTTTTTCTGTGGCCCTTTACCCATGTAGGAAATTGAGGAAATATGTGCATGGGCTGGTTGTTTCTGCTTATTTGTCTTCTCCTCCAGGTTTCAGATTTCAGATTTCATCCTCTGCCTGCCCTTAGGGCCCCACCCTGAGGTGTGTTAGTGAGGATCATGGTGGACGTGACGGGTAAAGGCCCCTATAGCCTCCCACCTGGCTGCGGAGAGGATGGGCAGTGCACATGCTTAAAGAGCCTTTCTCCATGTCCTCCTGTCTTTCCCTGCCACCCCCTCAGCCCAATAGGATGAGCTGACAGACATGAACGCCTGGGCGCCCCAAGCTCTGTGGACGCCGTGCTGGGCGGGCGGACAGGTGGCTGGACGGCCCTGGGCGTTTGGCCTGTGTTTTCTGTAGGTCTGTGAGTTCAGTTGCTACTTGTGCGTTTCCTTGTGCCTTTTTTCTTTCCTCCAGTCGTGTTTCTGTCTTTCTTTCCTTTCCTTTTCTGTTTAATAAAAATATGTGGCTTCACCTGGTGTGACGTAGTTTCTATCTGCCTCTCCAGCTTTCTGGGGCCGTGTTCGATGGCTGCGGTGGAGGGGGACTTCAGTTCCTCAGCCCACTCCCCTTCCCCTTGTTTCTGTCCAGCTGGCTGGACAAAGAGGACAAAACCAGATGACCTCCCCTCCCCTCTCCTAACCAGTCAAGCCCTGGTGTTCTCAGATGAGTTTCCTGGAACCATTTCTAAAAGTGCTCAGATGCTTCAAAGTCACTGGGACTGACCAGGCCCAAACGCTCTCCACCGTCACCCCTAAGTCATCCAGGGCCTTGCCCTTTTGTCTCCCTGCCCCGTGGTGCCCCGTGGGCGCAGGGTCGAGGGCCCGAGCAGAGCCCCCGGGGCTGTGTTGGCCAGCAGCTCTGTTACAGTAGAGTAGAAGGAGGTCTGGGGGCCGGAGGGGCAGGTCAGACAGGCCTCTTTTATTTGCAGTCCTCTCTCTCACAGCCCTTGTGAAACAGGAGCCCCCAGAGGCTGCCGTGAAAGGGTACTGTGTTTGTGCATTCAGGCCTTCCAGGGCTTGCTACAAAAGGTGGGGGCACCCGGAGCACTGAAGGGGCTTTTTGTCATTGGCAGTTTGGCTCGGGGTGGAAGAAAGGGCAAGGGTGCAGGGACTGCTGTTAGGCTTGGAGCATGTGCGTGTGTAGACGGCCCTAAGGTTCTCCTTGAACCCATTTTTGTGGTCTGGGGTTGTGGGGGGCACTCTGTCTTGATCCTCTTATTCTGTTGATGCACATGACTCCTTTCTGCCTTGTGTTTCCCATGATGGTCCAGTCGTCCTCACTTGAGCTGTGGTTGGGGGTGAAGAGTGCCAGGACCCCCACTCTCCCCCGTCGTTCTTCTCTCTCCAAAGAGCAGCTTCACAGACAGCGATGTACTTCTGAGTTTTCTGATCCTTGTAGCTGCCATTTCCTGGTCCCTGTTCTTCCCATATCACCTCTCTGAGCCTTAGTTTGCCCGTCTCTAAAATGGGAGCAGCAGCCCCTGCGGAGCTATTGTAAGGGTTTGGTCAGAGAGCACGTGGGATTGGTTTGCACAGGGTTCCTTCCTTTCCAGCTGACCAGGCCTGCGGAGCCAGAATGGGGACCCCACTTTGTAGTGCCTCTAACCTTCCTTCTGGCCTCCCCTGGCTCTTGGGGCTCTTTGTGCTTGTCACCCCCTGATCTGCATTAGGTGGATAAAGGAAAGAGAAGCTTTCCAGAAGAACGTTCAAAGGGCCAACATTTGAGGTGTAGGGTACAGGAAAAGCGCTCCCGCACCACACCACACCCCAAAATTGTCCTTTAAAAGAAGATTGCGCCGGTGCCTGCCGGGCATGGGTGATTCTGATGAGCTCAAGGACGAATTCTCCACTGACTCACTCTGACTTCTGGTAGCTGAGTCCCACTGGATGTTTTAACTCCTCAAGCATTTAGTCTTTGCCCCTTGATTATGTCTGTGAGACCGTATCTTCAGAACCAAAGGCCAGGGCCACAGACCAGCGGTGGCCCAGAGTGGTTAAATTCCAGCCTATCCTGCCGGCGAGCCGTGGGCCATCTCGAAGCCCTGGCTGGTTGCTGTGGGGAAGCGAACAACTCATGGGGGGGGAGTTGCTGTCCCCCAGCTTGAGAGGGGCTGGGCTTCCTTTCCACCTTTTGTGCCCCAGATCCCCCCGCTGCCTCCCCTACCCTTACCTTTGGGCAGCTAGCTCCCTCCCTTGTCCTTGCCCTTCTTCCAGAGAGGCTGTGAGTAAGCAGTGGGGCAAGTAGAAGGAGAGGACCCCTGGGAGAATGTGAGTGAAAGGACCAAATAAGGATGGTGGCTCATTGGCTTGAAGTACAGAATCTGGAAGAGTCACAGAAAGTCTCTTTATCGTGGACTCCGCGTGGACCATTTCTGTGTCCTGTTTCAGCAGCTCGAAGCATCCAGAGCCTATAAAAAGACTGGGAAGACACAGTAGAGGACCGATTTCTCTGCTGCCAGGTTTCTCAGAAGGACTAGGAGAATCTGATTTCTACCACTTAACCGTGCCCATTTTCTAGGTGGTTTATAGAAAGGACATCACACTAGCCCTTTGGGATGGTACGTCATATGCGCAGGTTGGCTCTGGATGATTCTTGCATTGTCAAAGACACTGTCTGTATTTGTGTGTTTGGAATAGTGATGACATCATTGGTTCAGACTTTGAGCTGTTCTGTGGTTCAAGTCTTCAATGGAGGACTTAAAAAAAAATTTTTTTTTGGACTTTTCAGTAAAACGAAACCATCGGAGTCCCCTGACAGCCTGGGCGGCAGGTTCATTCACACCTTTGGACAGTGGAGCAAGCCACGTGGAAGGAAAGGTTTATGCTTTGTTGGTGAGGGCTTGGGCCACCCAGCGGATTGCAGTGCTCTGGCTTTTTGGGCACCCGGCTTCTGGGGTCATTGGGAAGCTCGGACATGCGGACAATGGGAGAGAGGTGGTGGCCTCCAGAGACAGCCACTGCTGCTCAGGAAGTTTCTGTGTGGGCTGAAGCCTGGTCGCTAGTGGTCCGCATGGTTCTTTTGTGTCATTTAGAAAAGGTGCCCCTTCTTGTGGGAGCATGCGGCTCCTACCAGGGCCCATGGTTGGTGAGCTGGACAGGACTGGATTTCAGACCTGCTTGCCTCACAGTCAGGCACACAGGGGTTAGCGAGGTCCTCACATGAAAGCTGTTCTGGTGAGAAATTTCGAGCAATCAGGTCACTGAGTGTGCGTGGGTGGGAGCAGCAGTTTCCAAAGGCCAAGGCCTCTCGGCATCTGTTTTGAGGGCCCAGAGGCCCCCAGAGCCCTTGCACCAGGCCGCAGGCCTCTGTGGCTCAACTCCACAGAGGCGGAGCCTCTCCATGGGCTCCACGCTCGCCGAAGCTTTACCAGGTGCATCGGATGGCGTTTATGGTGTCCTTTTCGCATAACTGTCTCTTGTGACCGAGGCCAAGAAAACCAGCAGGACAGGGGTAGTGGGGAGGTAAGGACAGTGCACGTGCACACACTCTCCACAGTCACTGTCATTGCGGTCTGTAGGGTTTAGCTTGGAAAAAGCACAGCATCTTATGCAACCGGTTTCTTCTACGTAGATGCAGAATTCAGCCCTTTGTAAGGAGATACGATTCTCTCAGCCCTTTTCTCATCATTTTGCTCACCAAGGCTGGGTCTTTTTAAAGCAACTGTGGGGCCTAGGCCTGGGAGATGAGAGTAAACTGTAGGTCCCCTTGGCCCGAGCACATTTGGACACGGTGTTGACAAGACTTGGAAGTGCCAGTAGTAAGTAGACCAGGGCCTGAGAATAATTTCCACTTAACTGATTATTATTCTTACGCCAATAGATTTGAAATCTATTTAACTTTTCAGGGTCCCGAAGCCTTTTAAATGTTCCAAGTGTATTCTCTCTGATAGGTTACCTTTTCTCTCCCTGTAGGCTATAATTAGTGTCCTTTACACAAAATTGGCTTAGAATTGGATTTAGAGAAGATAAGAATCAAATTACCAGTATTTATCTTGTAAATTCCAAAAGATCTACTTAAGTCACTATATTAAAAAAAAAAAGGAGTTTAAAAGAAAAGTTTATTCTATGAAAAAGTAAATTGCTCATGGTCTAAGCAAGGACATTGTAATATTAAAGCTGCAGACTTTAATACTTCATGGAGGGTTGTGGAATTGCCTTTTCTCTTGTTTCCGTTTTTATCTTCAATTGAACTTCCCAATATATGGATATTCATTTATTTGGATGCTGCAGAGCTGATGTGGTCTTGGTTTTCATTACAATTTGGAGGGTGTGGATTGTCTGCTTCTGATTTGTGGTAAGATGTGCCTGTCTGAAAGGGCACGCATGCAGCTTTTATCTTGGCATTTTGAGTTATGAAGCGGTTGGGAGATGGGAAAACAGGTCCTTGTGGTCGCCTGTGTACTTGCATGTCCTGAACTGTCACCTGCTGGTTTTCACCTGCGGCCCAGCACAGTGAGACCGGACAGGCTTCAAGAAGGTCATGTTGAAAACACGCCTAGGTTTTTAACCCTGTTGGCTCATGACGATGCCAGGTAGTCACGGCCCATTCAGGCTGTCCTTCAGCTGTTCTGCTGTGCGCTCTGTGCCCCACAGACCCCTCCCAGCACACTTCTGGGACCAAACTGGAAACTCTCATCCCCAGCAAGGGCGGAAGTGAGGGGCATCAGCTGCAGCTGCCAGTGTGGGGCAGGTGTCACCCTTCAGAGGCTGCGTTCTTGGTACCTCACTGTAGTGTGACCCGTGTGCACTGTCTGCATGGCCTCCTGCTTCAGCAACACTGCCGACATTAGTTTTCCAGCCTGATTCTGTCTTTTTTCTCCTTTGGATCTGATGAAGGTGTTGGATGCCAAAGCACAACCAGTGCATTCCTTTTAAAGGAACCGATATTGTGAACAATGCCACTTTTGGTTGTGTACCCAAAGAATCGAAAGTAGAGACTTAGCTTGCTGGTACACCCGTGTTCATAGCAGCATTGTTCAGTGACAGAAAGGTGGAGACAACCCAAGTGTCCATTGGTAAGTGAATGGACAGATAAAAATGTGGCAAACGCACAGAACAGAATATTACTCAGCCTTGAAAAGGAATGCAATTCTGACACAGGAACCTGCTACAGCATGGTTGGACCTTGGAGGCATTGTGCTGACTGAAATAAGCCAGACGTAAGCGTGGTATGGTTCCATTTATATGAGATAGCTATGCTTATACACAGTAAATTCATAGCAATAGGAAGCAGATTCGAGGTCACCAGGGGAATCGGTGTTTACTGGGTACAGAGGTTCAGTTTAGGGTGATGGAAAGTTCTGTGGACGGTGGCGATGACTGCACAACAGTGTGAGCGTACTCAATGCCACTCAGTTGCACACTTAAAAACTGTTAGAACAGTGAGTACATTTTATGTTATGTCTATTTTACCACAAAGAGCATTTTATGTTAATTGTGATACTGTTTCACAGATTTCTTAGAAAATACTTAAAATATCATGCTGTTTAAAAAACAACAACAACAACGTTTTGCTAAATTAAAAAAAAAAAAACAACACAAAAACAACCAGTTACCCGGGGCTGGTGTGGCTCTGTGGATTGAGTGCCCGCTGGAGAACCGAAAGGTCACGGTTTGATTCCCGGTCAGGGCACAAGCCTGGGCTGCAGGCCTGCTCTCCAGTTGGGGGCGTGCGAGAGGCAACCGATGTCTCTCTTGCACATGGATGTTTCTCTCCTGTGTTTCCCTCACTTGCCCTCTCTCTAAAAATAAATAAACAAAATCTTAAAAAAGAAACCAATTAGTACCTCTATATAGCCTTGAGTGTCAGTCACCACCTGGCATTACCCTCTATCCATCACTGTCGTTGTCACCAGGTGAGGTTATTTTCATTAGATGCTGCTTCTCAAGCGGTCTGATTACTTGAGGCCCTGTGTTGTGACTGCTCATATGATTCTAGAAAAGTCTCCGGTCTTGAGATTTTTCGCTAGTTGACATCTTTCTTCTCAGGGGCAAGTCTGAGGAAAATCTTCCATTCTGATCTTGTTCTACTTAAATAATTTTAAAAATGAGTGTGGCTTTGCAGGGAGGTTGCAGTGAGGAAGGAAATTCATAGTCAGTCTGCAAAATTTCTGAAAATTATCGAAGAGGTGTTTATGTTTTTAGATTTGGCACCTCTGTGGCCAAGTGTTGGAGGCTCTGTGTTCACCGTCTGCAGTGTGCCCTGTCCCCTGCAGTCGGTCGCCAAGGATTCTGTGAGCTTCGGAGCAGACACGTTTTCAGCTCTTCTTCCCTTCCTCTCAGTTTGGTTTTTATTTAAATGAAAATGTAAACCCTCCAAAGGAAATTCAAAGCAGAAATCTCTGCCCAAATAAGTTAGAATGTCAAGATGAAAATAGAAGTTCTGGAGCCGGCCGTTTCCTGTGCCTGGCGGTGACACCGCAGCCGGCAGCCTCGTCTGCGTGCAGCCGAGGGCTCACTGGGCAGCCTCGGGAACTGTGGAGCTCACATACACACAGTAGCGGCGTGTGGGCGCCTTGGCACTGATCTGGAAAAGCTTAATTTGGGCATTTCTAGGTTTATTTTAAACCTACAACCTTTAACGCCAGACACAGAGCTTCTTGCCCACTTAATGTAACTATACATTGATTCCTTTTAATTAGTCTTGGCTCTCTCGTGGTGTTTCTGCAGCTTGGGATATATAAAAAGTCTGACTTAAATTTTTAAAAAAAGAAGTAAAAGCAGACTCGACATTCTCACGAATCCTGCAGAAACCAGCACGGGGGCTTTGAAATTCTAACTTCCCTGTCCTCTTTATTTTTATTCTGAGTCAGGTGGGCTGAGAGGTAAGTGAAGAGTCTGAATTTTAACCCACAAAAGAGATGGAGGTAATATCCTTATACTGTTTTGGCAGGAATTAAACATCTGTATTTAAATAACGGCAGTGGTAAGCTAGATTTTTCACAGCGTAAACCCAGTTGAAGATCAATATTGCCAGAGTAATGGGTTCTTGGCTGGGGAGAGAGAGAGGTGGGCCTGGCCTTTTCCTTGGGCAGTTTGGAAATGCTAATGATCATTTGTGGTTTCCAAGCCAGAATTCTTCCTGTTTGCTTGCACATCGCCACCCCTTGTGGGAAGCCTCCAGAATTCTCCCGTAAATAGTTCAGACGTCCTGGGCCCTGTTCTCCGCTCCTTGCAGTAAATCACATATTAAAGTAGCCTGGTAACTGCGCGCTGGTTGCTGTGAGATAAGGGCTGGGAAATCAATATGTTTGCCATGTGGCTGCTGGTTTATGACACCTGCCTCTGGAACAGTTGAGCAATGTTCTGTTTGTTAAGGCTGCATTTCAGCAGCCTGTGTCCTCCTTAAACAGCCGTGGTCTTACGGGGGAGGGAGAGAGGTGCTGCAACAGATACTGATTTTAGTTTCTCCAAGTGTGGAATTGCACTTCTCAACAGTGGTCCCCCAGCCTGGGATTTTTTTCCCCTCGGGGAGGGGAGGGAGGTACTCTGAGACTGACCATATCTGTAATAAATCTCTTTTCTGATGTTTATGATGTGGCCAGTTACAGAAAACGTGTAGCTTATAATAAGGACGTTTAGGTGTTATTCAGATTTATCTCTTCTCTGGGTACCTGGCTCCCACCAGTTCCATTTTCTCCAAACGGCCGATCGTCCCTGCAAAGTGCTTTTCCAACACCAATAAAAAGCAACAAGAAACACAGCTATCACTGCTGGTAAATAAGCATTTTACCCTAAGTCTGAGGGGGGGGGGGTTATTTTAACTGATGGGTGGTGCTACTGTCTTGTGAACCAGCCCCTGAAGAGTCCGTGGTTCTCAGAGCTGTGGAGTGCCGAGTCCCGTGAGAGTGTGTGTTGGAGGGTGACCCGAAGGGACAGGAGGCAGTCACTTTGCAGCACCAGGGAGGCGGCCTGGGTCCTCTTCACTTGGCTCTTTTGGAAAAGAACAGCAATGACACAATTTCTTCCCTTGCCTCCGAGCAGTGCTTTTAAACCGGGGTGTGCCACAGGAATTTTTAAAATGCGCAATACCTGGCGACTTAGTGAGGGGCACTGATCTCTTTCGCTTTAGGTTGTCAGGTAAAAAAAATGACCACAGCCAACAGAACAATAGCCATCTGGTGTGAAGGGATCAGATTGACAAAAAGATGTATTTTTTGGTGTACTGTAGAGTTTTAGTAATTAGTTTACGTGTGCCTTGAGATAAAAAAAAAAGGTTGAAAGTCACTGCCTTGGAGACTCAAAGGTGTAAAGTAAATTTGCAGACCCGTTTGCGTGTGAGGGGGCTGGTGTACTTGGGGGCATCCGCCTGTGGCACACACAGTCCTTGTGTTTCTGCACCTAAGAGGTAGGTATTCGCTGTCTCCCCGCCAGTCAGTGTGCCGTGGCGTCAAGTGGACTTGCACATGAGTTCCGCCTTGTTTTTCCAAAAAGTGAGTCAAAGGTTTAAAAAGAAACATGAGCTTGCTTACTGAGCTGAGCTGGTGCCTTGCGCTGGGATTCCCGTGAACTGGGGAGGTGATCTCTTAATGATACTGATATAACCCAAGACCTGACTTTTGTTTGTGTGTTTTTAAACCCAGATTGCTGGGCTCTCCTTCATCACTAGGGGCAAAGTACTGCTTTCCTTCCAGTTTTCCCTGTGATGATGGTAGGAGGCTTATCTAGCCCTCGCTGTCTGCAGCCCACGGGACACTTAAAAGCAGAGGAGTGCTTGGTGTGAGTTGAGCTGCACCTGTCCAGACCCAAGGGGACCGACTGAAGCTGTGTCTGCACCTCTGATTGAAAGGCTCCTGACCCAGGAGTTCAAGTGGAAACACTGTTTCAGCTCTCTCCGCCCTGATTCCCCAGTAACACGGCAGGTGTGACAGTTGACTTGATTTTGAGGGGGTTAGTGCCTATTTGATAGTTATTTAATGTTTCTGGTCCTGGCCTGGCTGGGTGATAAAAGCGTTTAAACCAAGACTGAGTCATGCAAGTATATGATTTCATCCTGCTTGTCAGGGGGGCACGGCCACAGAGCAGTGTGCTAATTTGGGGGTGTTGGCAAGCTGGCCTCTTTCCTCTTGAGTTTACTCAACCAGAGACGGAAAAAGATGAAACTCAACGAGGACCCTTAAAATAAAACAGCCCCTAGTTATTTTAGTTTTCTGGGAGAATTTTCTCATCAAGCAGTGCTGAGAGTTGAAGAGACTCTGACCTTTCCGATAGACTCTTTTGCAAGATATGGCACATCTGGCTTTATGAAATTATTAACCTTTTGTAAGGCTGAGATAATTATGAGCTTAGAATGAGGCCAGATGATGGCTGTTGGATTCCTCACCTCAAAAGATTGGGTATAGCCCTGGCTGGTGTGGCTCAGCCAGGGCTAAATGCCAGCCTGTGAACCAAAGTTTTGCTGGTTCGATTCCCAGTCGAGGCACACGCCTGGGTCATGGGCCAGGTCCCTGGTTGGGGGTGCATGAGAGGCAACCATACATTAATGTTTCTCTCCCTCTCTTTCTCTTTTCCTTCCCCTCTCTAAAAATAAATATAAATAAAATCTTAAAAAAAAAGAGATTGGGTATTTACTGCATTCACAACACTGAACGCTGACTTGGGAATCTGGAAGGGCCGCTGGGATACCAAGAGGCCCTGGCGTGGACTTGAATGAGATAGTCCCGTTGGTACATCTCGGGGGGTCCCGACAGGCCCTTACTGCCGGGACACTGCAAACTGGGTTTTTGTTTTTGCCTGTTTTGAGCAGGTACCTCCTATAAAGGGATTTAGAATATTCACTCAGGGATGGCCCAGCCCGTCCTGTGTTCTCCAGTTTGCGTTGACGTTCTTCGGGGCCGCGCAGGCATGCTTTCTTTGACTGACTGATGTGTCTTTTTAACCAGATGTATTTGAGAGATTCCTTGGGAACGTGAGTGACTGAAAAGAGGAACGTGATGTGATGTGCTGGAAAGAACCCGAATTTTGGGAGCAAGAGAGACCTAGATTGAGAGCTTGGCCACTTTTTGAAGCTGTGCTGCTGTAAAATGAGGCTGGTAGCAAGTCACTTGCAAGGTGATTGGGAAGGCCAGTGAGAAACACAGAGATCTCCTTGCTATTACCACAGGGTCCAATAAATACTAGTTCCCTCTTGGAGGGAAGAGGGCCTGCTTTCACTTCTCAGTGTTTTTCACGTCTCTGCGCACAGTGGAGCCGCATCCCTGTGCCTGGGGCATCCTGGTGGTGAGAGAGGAGTCAGGGCGCCCTGGTGGGGCAGGGGCAGGCGAGGCTCTACCAGGGACCTTTAATTTCTCTTCCTTAGGAAATTGGTGGCTGTTTCCCGCACGAGAAGTCCCTGGGACAGTCACGTCATCCCTTGCCTTTGGCCTCAGCACCAGGGCCCTCTTCCTCGGGTCTGGTGGCGTGTCCCGCTCTGCTGTGGGGACTCAGGAGCACGTTGGGGTCGGCACTGAGCACATCGGTGGTGGTTGGACGTGCTCACTCACAGGCCTCTGAGGCACGGGGTCGCAGCTGCTTCACCCTGCAGGCTTGCTCTCAGTTGCGGTTTCTCTTTCCAGGAAAAAAGAAATCCTTTGAAAAGGCCTTGGGAAGGCTTTACTATTGTGGCTGCGAGGTGCTGGTGCAGGGTGGGCGGCCAAGTTCGGGTTTGACTCTCCCCGGGGTTCGAGGCAGTTCAGCTGCTTCTCCTGACGCGCTCTGGCCTTCTGTGCGTGGCCTGTCCTCGGGATCCGTGGTGAATTTTTCACTCTGGGATTTTCAGGAGAAAGGTTTGTCATTCGTTATCAGTCTCCTCATCCATCACAGCCGCAGTGAGAGTGAGTTGTTAGAGGGAACAGGTGGAGTCAGTTGTTCACATTTTCCCTTCTTCTGGGTACTTTCTGGAAGTGAAGCAGTTGAGAAATGCTCGGGCCATTGTTTCTGGGATGCTCTTGGCGTATGCAGGGTGAGGGATGCTCCTTCCAGTAGCCCTGGGGTTGGTCCCATATACCTCCCTGAGGTGGGGTTGAGTAAGAGGTAAACAGTCATTTAATTATTTATTGGGTGCCTAGAGAATTTGAAAGGCAGAAGAGCCTAGGGCAGTTCCAGAAGAAATGCCAATCCTGGAGCTTTTCCTGTGACTCCCTTCTTGGGCTCAAAGCCTTTGGTGCTCCCTGACATTTATCACAGCCCCCATTGCCAGCCACTAGTCAGGTGGGGACGGTAGTCAGCCAGAGCTCTTTCATTTCATGCCAATATTACCAGATTTCATAGATCTGATTGGATTACCAGATCCAATCAGATGTGGCTGCCTTTCCAAACCATTGTGTCTTGCTCCTCTCAGCTGCTGGGAACATTGAAAGACCTAGTTCCGTCACACCTTACTGTCCCAACGATGCTGACCCTGGAGATGTGTAAAATGGCACTTCATGGCGTCGATCATTGTTCCTGCTTGGAGCCATAACACTATTACCGAGGCCAAAACGAGGCCCTGAGAGAGCCGTGAGGTTGTCAAGAGCATTCTCTCAGCTTTAGCCAGGCCCTGTGTTGAAGGAAGCAGGGAGGCAGTAGGTTGTGTGGGGAGGGACATTAGATAAGGACTGGAATTCAGAAGGGAGCCTCCCGCCCTCCCCCCGCCCGGCCTCCTTACTCGCTCCCCTCCCCTCCCCCACCCCAACCCTGAGACCAAAGCACAGTGGAGCTCGCTGATGGGCGCAGTGAGCAGGGGCTCCATCAGCACTGCAGGTTGGCCGATCATTCTCCTTAAATACTTTTTTTTCCATTTCTTTTTTAGTGTGTACCGTCTGCTAGGACTGAAGAGGTTTTGGTTGTTGGGGTTTTTTTAACTTTGGGACACAGAAGGCTCTACTTGCTTTGAGTTTTGGTAACCACATGTAACAGCCGGGGGAGTCTTTCTTCTCTCTGCTTTCTCTGAACTTTCCCAAGAGTGGGCCCCTATCTCTTGGGGGATTAACTCCTCAGGGCCCCTCTGTCGTTGGTGCTCCCCCACCCTGTGTCAGCATCTCAACCTCTGTACACAGGATGTTTTCTCTAGCGCTTATCAGATGGTTTAGGAGATGCTGGGTGGAGATAGAGGTAACGTTTAACCCATCCTGAATTCCTTTCAAGAGTGGGGGCCCAAGATGAACTCAGCCGCACAACAGAGGGAGGGTTTGGCTGGAGCGAACGCGGCTGGGCTTTCTACCTCAGAGGGAGGTGTGGGTGCCTGTGGTGGGGTGGCACAAAGGTGCTTCACTTCGGTGGCTTGTTTCACACTCCTCCCTGACACCAGGGTGTGGGTTTGGAGCCCGGGGAATCAAAGAGAAATTGAACAAATTATTCTTTCTTGTGTGTGGGTTGAATAATTGAGTTTGTGGGACAGCCATACCAGTTTCTTCTCTTTCCTCGTCTTTCTTTCCTTTCAGACGAGCATTTTGGTCACATGCTCCGTTTGAGCTCATTTGTCAAAGGTGAGTAGGGGCGGGAGCCCAGACTGAAATGGGTGCCTCGGCAGCAATGTGAACTCTGCTATGGTGATGCACTTGGGCTAGTAGAGGTTTAGATGCTCTGGCTTGTCCCAGGTTGAACATGCATAGAAAACTGGCAACTAACCAGGTTCTGCTTTTCAGCCCCGCAAGAGTTCCTACTTTGAAGGCAGGAATGATGGAACAAAGATAGAGAGTGGTTTAGAAGGGCTTTGCAAATAAATAGCAGGCGTGTCTGGCCTGTGGACAGGGCCTAGTAGCTGGGAAGGACACAGCTGGTGAAAGACACCAGCCTTTACCTCCAGCACTGAAGATACATGCATTTCTCACTCTTTCTGGGCCTGGCCATCTCTGCTTTGTGTTTACTTTCCATCTCTCCCCTCCCCAAAGCAGGAAGAGAAATAACTGTCCCTTGGAACAGTCAGCAGTCAGCCCTGTTACCAGGGTGGAGGGTAAGCAGGGATGGGAGAGTGGATTGGCCTTGCTCTGTTGCGTTTGCTCTGCATTCTCAACAATCTCCCTGAGCATGACTGTCGGCGCACTGAAGGGGTGGCCCTCCTGGAAGCCGAGAGGTGGGAGACCTTGTGGCCTGGGAACAACGAAGCCTGGCCCCTGGGAGCAACTCACTGTGGCATGCAGCCCACTTGGCCTCCAAGACAGAACTGCATTCTAGCTTCCGCCTCCCGTTTCCACCAAAAAGCCATTCTGGTGAATGAACGTGGACTAATTCATACTTTCCTTCTTGCTGACGCCAACGGGAAAGGTGGTGCCTCTTATCATTGGGACATTCTTGTAGGGGCACTGGAGTAATCTCAACCCCTCTGAGTAAGAGGATTGTCTCCTTGGGCATCACGGAGGAGTTTGCGTTAATGTTTTCCCTGGCAGCCATGCTTGACTCTTCTTGACCTGTTTTGCCAAGAGCTAGCAGCTTTCCCTGTAGCCACCCACCCATCTGGGGAAGCCACATCTGTAAGAAATCAGACCAGTTGGTGTTTTGGCACCTGCTAAGTGGATCCAGTACATTTAGGAAGTTCCTCCTGAGAACTAATCCTAGTTTCTCTTGTTGTAATCTGAATATGTGTCTCCAATTTTTATAAGCCTGTGAGCTGAGGCTGGCTGGACCACCCAAAACTCTGAATTAATTCTGTAGGGCCAAACCCTGGGTGTGGCTGTTTTTGGTGCAGGTGACAAGAAAGAGGTGTGGCATCTATTTCGGTTTCATTCAGGCAGAGATCTGGCCTCTCTCTGGGTTCCCTTGTTTGTTTATAAAATATGCCGAAATGAGTTTTTCCCCTCCTCTTGCTGCCCTCTCCGTCTCCTCTTATCCTGACAGTCTCATAGGCAAACTTGGAAGACAAATTCTTCTCAAACTGTCACCCAGGGTTCCATAAAAGAGACATTTGGACAGTGGTGCCGGGAGATCCTTGTCTTTGCTCTATGTCAATACAGAGGGATTGGGGTAGCCCAGATCACCAGGGGAAGGCAGTTTTTCTTCATTTAGCTTTTAATTGCTTTCTTTCACTTTTATGTATAAAAGATTGTCCATTTAATTAACTCAAGAATGCAATTTCAAAAACACTAATGCTTTACACATGATGGCTTTTAAAATAAAAGTAGCATTCTAATATTGCATAATGTTTTCCTTCCCTCTCCTTCTCCCCCCTCCGCATGCCCACCCCTCTACTTGGTTTTAACCTTCACCAGCTGAGGGGCGTTGGGAGGAAAACCACGGTCTGGGTGGGGCGTCCCCCTCACTTTTCCCTGAGTGAGCTCCCCACAGTAATGGAGTGGCCACTCCTTTTGAAGCATCCTGTCTCATTGTCCCTTTGCCTTGGCTTCACTCGTGGTTGGATTTACCCTCTTTTGAGGTCATGGGGCCCCTACGGCTGTTGGTGCCTTTTAAAAAAGTCATTTGATGGATTATATAGGAAAATGAGAAAGAAAAGAAAACCCTAACACGTAACCCTGATTTCCTTTGGCCATTGCATTGGAAGAAGCCTGTATAAACAGGCCTGAGGGTTGACGATTTCATCATCTTCTCTTTTCCGACTGAAAAGAGATCTAGTTTTTTCCTCATTCCTTCCTACTCCCTTACCACCACCAAAAATGTTGTGAATTCCTCATGGTTTTGGTCTGTCTGCTTTTCTGTTGGAGCTTCCTGAGAGCACGGAGTTTTACCCTTCGTACCAGCCCTCATAGGCAAGTCCCCAGTAGACAGGTTTTTGAAAGCACAGTTGTTCTGACAAGCTTTATGTTCACCAGTTGGGCTTGGGGAGGGGCAGGAGTACACATAGAGGTTTGTGCACATGCATTTCGGTGGAAGGGGTTCTGGCGATCACTTTGACTTTGTAGATGAGATAAGGGAAGGGAGCCCCAGAGGGGTCAGTGATTTATTTGCTGGAGGTCTCACTGCCCATGAGAGTTATAGCCTGAATGAGCTCCGTTTGCCGGGCTAATGCCTTCTTGGATTTTCTGTCGTGGATTATGATCCAGGTCCTGGGAGATCCCTTGAGAGTCATGTGACTCACTCACCTGCCAGGAAGCCTGCTTGTGTGTCTTCTCATATTTTGTTTATAATGATGTCCAGGGAAGAGCTTTATGGACCTTGCAGGACACACGATAACACACTTTGTGTTTAGATGCAGTTCTCTTGATCAGCTCTGCTTTCTCAGCTCTGGCCTCCTGGTGATGAAATGCTCAGTTGTTTACAGCGAACATACCTAGCGAGTCTGCCAAGAGGTTGTCTGGATTGTGGCGCAGGCCACTTTTCAAAGGGACCTTCTCTCTCTCAACGTCGCTGCTCCAAAGGACACGACTTCTGAGCCTACCACAGGGATGGCAGTGCTAAAAATTTCCACCCTCCAAAACATCTGCGTAGAAGTGACTAAACAAGTCCAGAAGTGATTAAAGGAGAGTTTCTTTCCTGCGGTTGGGTGTGTAACACTGACCTGTTCTCAGCTGTGTGGTGTGATGCGCACACTTGCGTCTTGGGAGAATACACACCTGATTTTGTGCTGTGTCGGTAGAAATGACCTGGGAGGTAGGTGTTTCCCAAGGAACAGAGGCACAATGAGGGCTGGAGACAGTGTGCAGTACAGCACTTTTCTGGTTTTCTCTTCTATTTGGGGGGAGAGAGATTTTCAAGTTAACCTGGAATGAATGGAGAATATAGTGGGAGACGTAGGACTAGATTTTAAAAAAATAATCCGCCTTGTAATGGGACCCCCTTTCCACCTCTCACCTTTAATATTGTTATCATTGCTTTGTGCTTAGGAAGCATTTATTGCAGAAGACAGAGCCAGGGGTCTGAATGCTGCTTGTGAGAGGAGAGGCTGACGGGGACCATACGGCTTTATCAGGCATTAATTCTTGGGTTCATTCACTGAGCCGTTTAAACTTCTGCGTATAAGACGGCAGCCCCAGATGGTCTTTTGGTCCCAGCTTGAGCTCTGAGACCCCAGGCCTTGACAAAGAGAGCACAGACCGCAGATGAGTGCGCTAAATATTTGCAGCCGCTAGCCAGCGGCCCTGGGGTCTTACACACAGGAGCTGGAGCACCTATCATCTCCAGGGTCTTAGGAATCCTTTTCCTTGTCTTTTTCCCTTTTTAAAAAAAGGCTGGTGTGAATCAGTAAGACAGCTTCTGTTACTGCACAAGGGGTCACAACGTCTGGCCTGCAGAGTGGAATCGGTGTCCATGTGCTTACTCACGGCTCTCCTAGCCATGGCTCTCTGCTGTCTGTCCTGGAAGAAGTTCTCTAGCGTCATGGAGAAACTCTGAGCTCTTCTTCCCCTCTCGCTTCCCTTCTCCACCGAAGTCTTTCTTTAAAAGACACCTGAGCTATTAGGAAATTGCCAGTAGGAGTTGATGAGGATAAATGGCATGGGGGAAGTGGCTCCCGTGGGTGGACCACCTGTAGTGTGGCAGGCTCTGAGCTCAGCATCGGTGCACATTGCCTCATTCCATCCTCAGGACAGGCCTTTGGCATCCTGGTGTTGTTAGAAGTGAGCAGCCTCATCTGGATGCATGAGAAGTGCAAAGAGGTTAGATATTTAGTCCATGCTTTTATGTTGGGTGGCTGGAAATCAAACCCAGGACTGTCTAATTGCTCAGCCTGTGCTCTTAATGCCTTTTTGGATTTTCTCTTGATACTGGGATAGGCTGACTTCAGTGCTGATGGATAGATAGGGATACCCAGACAGGACTGGCTTCACCAAACTGGTTATGCCTACCTCCTGTATTTGCTTCTTCAGTGGGTCACTCCCGCGTGGGGGCTGGAGATGGGGCACATGGGATCCTAACCCATCATGGCCATAACTGAATTGAGACCTGGCACTGTGGGAGGCGAGGCTTTGGGAGGAGCCAGGTGGAGGAAGGGAAGCATGTGGGTGTGGGGCACCTCCCCGCCTTTGAGATGTCTGTTTCTCCTAGTGGAACCCCTGTTGGCCTTTCAGTAGCCCGCTGTTGGACTGTGGCAGTTTCTAAGGCAGTTTGTTCCAGTGCTGGCTAGTCTGGAAAACGCTGGTTCCACCAGAAGTAATAGCTGGTCCGTGATGAGTGAGATTGGGTCTCTGTGCCTTGAGGTGTGACATCTTTGGCTGGACAGAAAATGTCTGTGGCTTTTCCTGGCATCCTAGACCCCTGAAGCAGGCCCTCTCCCCCACGCCCTGGTGCTGCTCACTCTTGGAGAGATCTGGGAGTTAATGGAGTTCCCTAAGGCTGGAGTTGGGAGCCCAGAGAGACCCAGATGTTTTGCATAGGTTTTTCCATTGCCCTGATCAGGAATGTGTTCCCTGAGGACAGGTTATGGCCTGGAAGTGAGCCTAATGTAAACATCCTTGCTGAGGCCAGCCCCTTTAATCGAATGGAAATGGGTTTGGGGATAAGTGGGCTTGGAGGTGGGGGGGAGGGAGGAAAGAGGAATGGAGGGGAAGGGAGAGATTTAGCGGTTGAACTGAAACACTGGGGGTGGGGGCCTGTTCTCCCAGTGAGTTCTTGGGCAATGCAGGGCAGGAACTGGCTTCTGGGGTTGGTGTAGAGCAGACCCAGCTGGCCCCCTGAGGGGACCTGGTTCTCTTAGACAGTGTGCTAGGTATATTGAGGGAAGGTGTGGAAGTGATGGTTCAGTTGAACAGGTGGGCAGAGCAGTGCGGGGAACTGTGGTGTTCAGGCAGAGCCAGGACTTGGCGGAAGAGCTGATGCTGGTGCAGGCCACATAAAGACTTCTGGAAGGCGCTTACTAATTTAACTACTTCAGTGGCCTTCAACATCATATTCAACAGTGCGCTACTTGGATACACTGTTTCGAGGGAACTAGACACCAGAGGAGGGGTGTGTAGAATGTGGGAGAGTGGTCTGTGTATGAGTGTGAGGGGGGTGCTCAGGACTCTCAGTGAGCACCTGGGCATCACAGAGGGGCGGGCTCTCTTCACTGTGTCTACGTCCCCTTTTCCTCTCCGTTGGGCTCAGGCTTTCTGGGAGATTCTGGGCACTTCCCCCATACCCTAAGGTGGAAGATTGGACGTAAGGTGGTCTTCTGCAGCCACTTGTGTGCTCACCAGACCAATAGTCCAGGCCACCAAAGGAAAGTTACATGTTGCTAATGTGACCTGGACAGCTTTCTCTTTTGTAGGGGAGTTTAGGTGCACTCCACGCAAAGCCAGAGCAGCCACTCGTGCCCAGCTAGTGAGCTCTTGGGGGCTTTTGTGTGAAGCTGGTTTAAAGGCGTTGGCTGAGATGCCGAGACTGGTGTGTTGGTTCACTGGTGCAGAGTCCAGGAATGCGGGTGGAGCACCAGGGAAGACCGCAGGACGAGGGGAGGCAGCATGAACCTCTGCAATCTGACATCCTGGAATCGTGGTGCTTGAGTGTGCCAAGGACAGGGAAGACGGAAACAGTTTCGTGTGCCTTCAGGATGCAGGATCTAATCTAAACATGATTGAGCTGATCTGATTTTATAGATTGGAATTTGTAAGTGATAGAAACTGATGAGGTTAATGTGAAATATTTACTTAATAAAAAGCCTCATTTACCTGATGCTGAAGGGTAGGAGAAGAAAAGATTCTCGGTAACGTGTCTGATCTTTTGGAGATGAAGTTGGGTTCAAGTTTTCTTGGTAAAAACTGAATTCTGTGATCTTGTTTTTACACATGCTGTGCTTAAATATTAACACCAATTGAGCAAATTGCCTTTTAACTGCCTTTATTTGCTTTCATTAACAGTATAATTTAAAAGCTCAAGAATTTGCATGGAACCTGTTGTGCATGTTGGGGGTGGCTATTCATAAATTAATTAATCGTGAGAACATTATCTTTAAGGAAGGTCATGAAACACAAGTGTGGTGTCTGAAAGGCGGCGACACGCTTTTGCTGTTTCTCATGGACTCGATGTACTTCTGGCTTAGAGATCTGGGTTTGTGTGCGGACGTGTGTGTGCGCACGCGCGCGTGTGTAATAACTTGGCTGGATCAGGAAAAATTTTAATGACTGGACATGGTTTAAGTTAAGTTGAGTGAACCTAATTACACTGTAGTTTCCAGAGAGCTAAAGGCAATGCCATTGGTATTTAAGCACTTGTTTCAGAATTAAAGCCAACCTATGTAATTGGCTGTGCTCCTTAGATTGGTTATCTCCTGCCTCTCCGTCTCCGACCCACTTCACCCCCTTCCCTCTCTCCCTTTGGTTTCCTCACCAACGGGGAGTGGAGAGAGAGGGAGGAGCTGCCAACCACACACTGTTCTTCCAGTGTGTGACATTAACTGCACCGTCCTTTCGTGAAATGACCGAATATGTGAAAAGGTTCCAGAATGAGTTCACTGAAATCAGTTGCTTCCTTCTGTACAGATGTTTTTGTGGTTTGGAACCTCAGCCAAGGCAAACATTATGAATGAGATCCAGAGACCACCGTGTCCTCTGAAGGACTGGAGGTCCCCCCGGGAGTTATTTTACACACGCTTTTCTGACACCTCTGTTTTGACAGCACTTCAGCCCTTCATTCTCCTTCCGTCTCCGGTGCGATTGGCTTGTTGTGGGAGGTTTTCCTAATTAATTTAATCTGTGGTCTAGTTTTTCAGGGCCCACGGATGCCAGATGCTGAATTTATTTATCTCTGGTGTTTTTGTTGGCTACTGTTGAGACACGTTTTCCTCTTCCCTTTTTATCCTCTCTGTTCTTTTCTGAGGCGTCCAGACCCACTTCAATAAAGGAAGGATCTCTCTCTTGTGAGCACTTGTCAGGTGTGCTGTCTTGGATATATCTGGGGAGAAATATATGTTTTAAGTTATATAATATGCAATTTTTAAAGTCATATAAAAACCCACAGTATATAGAGGAAAAGATGGATAAGCTTATTTACATAAAAATGTAAAACATTTTGCTTGTTTTTCTGTTGGAGCTTTGTGTTTTCCTGATACATTTTTTTTCGTTCTCTTTCTATGTAAGTCATAAATATTAACCCTTGACCAGTTGAAAGTCACAATGATATCTGTAGAATGGATGGTATAAAGCCTTTAATGGTCATATTTTACAGTTTGAATTTGGGAAGAATATTCATAAAATTGAGAGAGAGAGAAGAGGAAAGAATGAATGATGTTTTAGGAAGATTGATTTTTTTTTCCCTGTGAAGAAGTTCACTGTCTTCTGAGAACCCCGATTCTTTTCTCTAAGCGGGTTATTGTTCTGGTGCTTTTGGCATGTATCTGCAGCACAAAGATTTCCCTATTCTGAGGAGACTTATCCCTAAGAGTTATCTGTCCACAGAAGGCAGCCTCATCCTGTTCTTTCTGTAGTCCTTCCCAGACCCCGTTGAAATGAAAACTCCATAAAGCCATCCCCACTTCCATACACTTCATTTTTACCCCTCAAAGCTTCCTAGCTCACGGCAGGAACACTTCTTCATGTCTAGCCCTCCTTCTCTGCGTTTCTCTCCGGAGCAGAGACCTTGTCGTTCTGTCTTACTCGGCTTTGCGTTCCGGACTGTCCCCAGCGGTCAGTGCACAGTGACCCTTTCTGAGCAGGTAGCACACCAAACGATCAACCCCGTGTGTTCCTTTTTCTGCGTACTCTCCTGAAACCGCTACCTCCCTCAAAAGAGGTGTTGGGGGCCTCGAAGCCCAACATTGCATGTTTTTTTCATAACTAAGGTTGACTCTGTCTTAGAAACTAGTCTGAGGAACAAAGGGGAGAGAGCCCGAGAAGAGGGCATCCCAGAGCTGGCAGCGTGGCGGTCAGGGTGTCCCCAGCCTACAAGGCATTCGACCCTGACCTTTTCCCAGAGGTGACTTGGTGGCAGCTCATTCAACAGTTATTTATTGACGGCCTGACACGCGTTCCGCTTTGAGTGAGATGATGCAGCACCAATGCAAGTAAGTCGTGAACTCTGCTCTCGTGAAGTGCCCCATGGTTTGGGGTTTGTTCAGGAAACGGGGCTTAAAAAATGCAGGCGTTCTGTAAATGGTCCTTCCATGTTGTCCCTCACTGGACTTGGATTACCCATCCTTTCATTTCCTCTTCCTGAATGAAGCTGGTTGGGGCTGTCCCTTTTTTTTTTTTTTTTAAGATTTTATTTATTTTATTTTTAGACAAAGGGGAAGGGAGGGACAAAGAGAGGGAGAGAAACGTCAGTGTGTGGTTGTCTCTCATATGCCTCCTACTGGGGACCTGGCCCACAAGCCAGGCCTGTGCCCTAGACTGGGAATCGAACCGGCGACTCTTTGGTTCGCAGGTTGGCACTCAGTCCATTCAGCCGCACCAGCCAGGGCTGGGGCTGTCCTTTTTAAGACCAACCGTACTGAGTTTTTGGGGGGCAGCCATAAGTTAACTATGTAGCCATCCAGTTAGTTTTTAGCCGAAACCTGGCATTTCTTGTTTTATTTGTGTATTCATTTATTCATTCAGTTAGTCATTCAACAGAAAGCCGTTTAATCAATTTTGGCGAGCTTAGTCGAGGTTTAAGTACACAAGCCCCCACTCTTTTGCTATTACAGTGCTGATTTATTAGTGGAAATAATGGATGCCAGGGATAAAATTGTTACTGAGTACCTCACCCCATGAAATGTCTTATAACCTCCAGGTGACTCAGTAGAAATAATCCTGTTTCTGTCTCCATGACTTATTTTTAGGAAATAAGTAGAAACACTTGGGTTTTTCTCTTAGGGGTCTAGAATAACCTTATAACCTAATTGGAGATGATTTCTGGAGAGTATGTCCCTGATTCTCAGCACAACATCTGCCACAAAGTAGGGGACCAAGAAATGTTTGCTGGAACAGAGCAGTGGATGAAGGCTGGAGGTAGCAAATTGATGAGAGAAGTGACTTTGAGGTGGGCGGACGGCAGGGACATGCGGTTGGGGAGGGACACACGGGGGCTCCAGTGTGTATGGGTGGTTCATGGTGATGCGTTTTAGACCCTTTGATTTGCTGAAATATGTAAAAAATTTCTTAACTATTTTCCCACCTGATTGATCAGTGTCTTTGCCGCTGAATTCCTTCTGCCTTAGCACTGTAGAGGGAGCATGTTTAAGCTGTAGTGTTTGTTAAAGAAAAGTTTGCATCAGTTCTTAACAGACTTCTTTCTAGCAACAGAATATATGTTATTTTTCAGTACATGGGACAGAAGTCAGGGTAGAAGGTAAGGTGGTCCCTGGAATGTTCCAGACCTGAGCAACAGGGACACGGAAATACAGACCTCAGGAACTCGGGTCCCTCCCTCTGTTCTCCTCCTTCTTTTGTTTAGGAGGAGGGGCAATGAAATGTCGCTGTAAATCTGTAGACCCATTTAATTTCTCTATCTTCACCTGAGGAGCTGAAGTGTTTCCCACCTCTGGGGAAAACCTTCTAGAGAAAGGAGTCATTGCTTCTGTATGTAGATGTGACCAGAGCAGAGAGGGGTGCGTCCTCAGCACAATATAAAGTGTTTGGGGTCTGTCACCTCTCCGGAGGTCAAAGGTGAGGTAGACTTTTTGTTGGTGTTGTTTTCCTCCACACTTTTTTTAAAAAAAACTCCCTTTTCTTGTTATCTCAACTTCCAGACATCAGCTTTGATGTCTTTTGTTGGGACTTCAAGAGGACTTTTAACACATGGGCAGGTGTTGGTTTTAGTGAGCAGGCGAGAGCCCCACATTCTTCCAGGAAGAGGTGTGGGTCCCACACATTCCTCCCGTGCCTCTGCCCCGGAGCAGCCCCAGGCTGCACTCGTTCAGTGGGAGAGGCCCTGATGCCAGGAGGCTTCCTCCCGGGTGATGTGCCTGCGGAGGGCAGGCTGTCTCTGATGGGGTGCTAGGGTGGGTGTGCGCCAGGACTTTCTCCCGGTGTTTTTAAAGCCTGTTTGGAGGGATCTGTCCTCCTTCAGAGCTGCTGAGGAGGGGTCGCGTAACAGCCGCATATTAAGGTTTCATTAATCAAAGACACTTCCACTGCCCCTTTACAGAAACACGACTGCTTTGGCCGTCCTCTGCTGACGGCCCGCTCATCCATCTTTCCTGGAGGAGGTGGGGAGCAGGAGAGAGGCAGGCAGTGCCCGCCTGCTCCGCAGAAGGGTTGCCACGCCGGCTCCCAACATCCTACGTGTGGTTGCACGATGCCTGTCACGTTCTTGTTCAGTGTAGTGGGCTGCAGCCTCATCCACTCAGCCAGGGGTTCAGACTCATGAAAGTAGACACTGGAGGTAGGCTTCCCTGGTCTTCTTTTATTTGCCAAGAACATTTTCACTCCCCGCCCTTAGCCTCAAGGTTTGCTGAAACTGGGGGCAGAAAGTGCTAGAGGAAAGAAGTGAGTGTGGACGCATGTGTTTCGGTGTGTTTAATGGGCTTTCTAGGTGAGGGGAAGGGTGAGGGGACATTAATAGTTGGGAGCCAGTGACCTGAAATGGCACAGTCTTCCTTTTTCAGCTTTGCTGAAACTTCTCCTCATTCTTAGGTCGGAATCTGACCTTCTGTAACCCTTAGCTCAGAAGATATTTGGGCATTTGGAAACTTCTCAGGGCCTCCTAAGTAGGTGATTGAGCAGTGCGTATGTGTGCGTGCGTGTGTGCGTGTGTGTAGTAACTTTGAACTCACTCTCTTCAGTTCATCAAATATTTACTGAATACCTACTAGATGTGTTTGGCTCAGTTGAGAGGTAGTCATGACGCGTAGCCCTTTTCCTAGCTCTTGTTTGGGGTTAATGCTAATACACAAATGGCTGTAATGAAAGATCGACCCCAACGTGCTCCCTAAGACGATTGGAAAACACAGTGGAAGTTCCAAGAGGGGTGTGATCACATCTGACTCATTCATTCGACATGTATTTATTGAGTCCTACTGTATACCAGACGGTGGGAATACAGAAAGCCGAAGACGTGGTCCTCACCCCCAAGAGTCCTATAAGCTAATGGGGGAGGCAAATACAGTTTAATAAAGGTGGTAATAAAGTGAAGAGCGTGGATAGAGAGAAGGGAGGTTAAGCAGTGATTGGCCATGCTGCGGGAGGGGCTGCAGACAGGACTTCGCTGAGAAGGTGACACCTGAGCAGGGCTTTGAGAGATGAGAGATCACTGGTCAGTCACGAGAGAGAGGCATTCAGGTGGCAGGAGCAGCTTGTGCAAAGGCCCAGGGGAAGCAGAGTGGAGAATCGCAGGCCGTGTGGTTTCGCTGGAGCCTGAGATGATTGGAGAAGAAGGTAGAGGTGATAGTTGGAGGTGACGTTGAACCTGTTGCTTGCTCAGGAAAGAAGCGTAAATTTTATTTGGTGTATTCGCGGCAAGACGTTGAAAGAATTTCCTCAGGCGGGTCAAATACTAAGTATGCTTCAGAAAGAGCACTCCAAGTGTGGCATTGAGGACGGCTGTGTGGGCGTCACCCTGGAGTCAGGGGCAGGGCTGAGGAGCCTGTCTGTGGTTTGGGTGAGAGGGGATGTGGGCTGTATTTTATCAGGAGCAAAGGAAGTGGAGGGGGAGGGGTAGATTGCAGGGGTGAAATGGTTAGATCTCATTGATTGGGGGGATCATGAGGAAGCAGTTGGGAAAGACCCCTAGGTTCTGGCTCAGACACTGGAGGATGGGGTATAGAGAGTCCTGTGAGGAAAATCATTGAGTGCACGTTTCGGACGTGCTGTTGGAGGCGATCTTGGAGAAACCAGGTAGAGGTGCTGTGTGTGTTTGTGGTGGGTCAGGGCTATTTGGACAAGCCCAAGTGACCTGTGTGTGGATTCCGTGGTGTTCGTTGACTGTTGGTAGCACTTTAGAGTGTACAAGAATCGGGAGTATAAAGAAAGGTGTTTGCATCAAAGACCTTTACATGTGTGTGCGTTGACATCTGGGGAGCAGAGAGAGATACTCCACGGGGTCTGGATTTCCGAGCCATGAGCTCTTCCCTTGCTGCTGATTCATCCTTTGTAGTTAGTGACTGATGAAATCGTGAATCTTTGAAATTTTAATCCTTGGCTGTGTAGACAAAACTGAATTTATCCTAGGACCCCAGGCGTGTACCTGAAATTAGCATGTTGAACTTATTGCATATTTGATTACTTATAAAATTCACAGGATCTGGAGAAAAAGGTCTTAGAGTTTTGGGGAGGATTTTTTTTTTGTCTTTGGTAGTCTTGAGTAATTCTTGGATGCGTAGCCTGGAATCTTAGGATGTGGAGATCACACAGCTGGCTTATCTGAGTAAACTAGGTCCTGAGAACTGAGGTGACTGGAACCTTGGCCTCTTGCTTCATGGTTCATTTCTTCTCTCTTCCCCTAGGAGAATAGGTAAAAGGAAACCAGTCGAGTGAGGGGTTAGGAAGAGAAAGCTTCTCATCAAAGGAGCGTGTGGTGTGTGCCTGTGAGGAGGCAGAGCGTTCTGGCTTCCGTAACGTTACTTATCTTAAAGCAGCAAACTCTTTGGAGCAGCAAAGAATAGGGGATGCACAGGTGGCTCGGATATTTCAGGTTGACCTTTGTGGTGTGTGTGAGTGACTGAGTGACAGTGTGTGTGTGTGCATGCCAAGTGTGTGAGAGTGTGGAGAGTGTGTATATGTGTGTGAGTGTGTGTGAGGAAGTGTGTGCATGAATGTGAAAATGCGTGTGTGTATAGGTTCATTCTTCACCACGGCCTTCCCTTTGGGAACCCTGGATTTCCTGCGGAGGATTCCTGTTAGGGATCCTTTAGTTCAGCGACCATTGCTCTTCTGAACGATGCACAAGTTCCTCTCCCTGTGAGTCGAGAGAGAGCGAACATTCACAGGCGCTGTGTTTGTGTATGGGGTGTGGGACCCAGCGGTTTCGAGTTGGGCAGCGTTGTGGAGGACCTCTGTCTGGCCTTGCGGGGATAGTTTGGGTTTCTGCAGTGACGGGGAATGCGGGCTTTACGTCAACAGTTCTCTTGTGAGCACTTCTGCTGTGTCATCCTTCTGTTAGGTGCTTTAAAAGCCAGAGTTTATGTAATCTTCACAACAGGACTGTGGTAAGTATCATTAAATCTGAGTACAGGTAATAAAGTGAAGCTCAGAGTGGTTAGGTGCCTTGCCCAGAGTCACACAGCTAGGAAGTGGTGGAGCTGGGACCTTGACCCTGACACCCAGCCTTTCCCGTTGCCTTGGGTGCTGCTAGTGAGGAATGTTCTTATTTCTGGAGTGGTTCACTCTGGTGTGAGGAGCACCTCTCTTTGGAGGAAGGCTTTCTTCGAAGAAAGCTTACAGAGTTCTCTCTAATGGCTACAGGAAGGGTGGAGTCCTGCGGACACAGGTAGTTGGAGGACCCGGGAGGCAGAGGAATGAGCGAGGCAGCCTCTTGGGGCCTTTCCAGGAGGAACAGTGTAAGAGGAAAGGTGGGGCTTCACATCCAGTCACTTAGAGGCACTTGAGGCCAGCAAGAGTCTTTCCCAGGCACCAGGGAGCCTGTTGCCCCAGCCCCACCCCTCAGGCCTCTGTTTCTGACGTTTTCTCAGGACTCTGGGGGCAGAGCCAGTGCCTCTAGTGAATGGGGACAAGGTGCAGGGCAGCACGCGTGGAACAGGGCATGAAGAAGCAGGCTCTCCACTTCCACCAGGCTTCGTTTCAGCTCCGAGGGCTTCATTCATCTTGAACTTCCTTTTCCCCACTGTTTGATACCATCCCATTTCTTCAGTCCATTCCGTATCTCATCCTTTAAAACCGAGTTCTCTTTGTACCTACAAGTTGCTGTCTTCTGAAATGAGAGAACGTTCTCTTCTCCTTTGTCCCATTTTCTGCCCCTGCTTCCCCTCTTGACACTGGCTCTGTGTTCACCCCAGGGAACCACTGAGTTTGAGCTTCTTCGCGTGCTTTCCCTGCATCTCTTCTGGTGCTTTATTTATTCAACTAGATCGCAGCTGCAAAGAGTGGCAGTGTCCCGATAGAAGTCTAGCCAGGGCCTTCCCAGGGACCCGAAGGCCTTGTCTGAGTCTGTGGACTGCAGCCGTGGTGATCGGTCTGCCATTGGGATGAAGCGCTGGGAGTTGAACGAAAAAGGTGAAGAGGGAAGGGGCCAGCACAGACCCTAGGGTGCCTGTCTCCTCATGTGCCTTCATCTCCAAATCTTCTGCCATCCCTCTGGACTCTTCCTTCTCCTGGGAATTCGCATGGCCTTAGCCTCTCCAAGATGGCGCCTCCTCCAACGGGCCCTTGTCAGGGAGCCAGTCTCCGTGGATTAATGGCTGGGAAAAATAGAGGGCCAGTCCGGGTGCCCAGTTGCAGTTCTTGGGTCCTGGGAAACCCTCCCTGACCCACATTCAGAGAAACCTGAGGATTGTCGGGAGTCTTCGCTACAAAATGTTGTTGGGATCCCACTTTCCTGGTGAGGGAGCTCTTCCATTGATGTTCTAGGACATGTTTAACATTAATTCTCTGGGATAAACAGATATGATCTGTAGCACTGGCTAATTCCCATGGTATAAAGCCTCCCACCATGGCTGATTTCTGGCTGCCCGTGTGACATTGCTGAAGGCAGAGTTGGGAAGAGGTGCGGCCGGGTCCCGAGCACCACAGCCTCTGAGCAGGCACCGAAATGCAGGCAAGCCCAGTCGGGCTGCAGAGTGGAGGTCTCATCCTTGGCTGGGCTGCAGTGACATGAGGAAGCTATTTCCTCACCAAACCCAAACTTGAACTCCCTGGTCCTGTTCTTTGTCTTTGTTCTTCCCGTGTGTGGTTCGTGACTCTTGCTGGCACCATGGGTGTGAAGTAAGAACACTGTGTACATTGCTGTCGTTAGTGGGAAACTTAGGTGCATTACCTCATCGAATCTTTGCAACAGTCCCATGAAATGTAGGGACTGTGATTGTCTCCATTTTACAGATGAGGAAACAGACACAGAATAAGTGGTGAGTAACTTGCTCGAGGTTACACGGCCTCAAGTATAGAGCCAGAATTTGAATCCAGGATTGTCTGATCCCAGATCCCAAACCCTCACCCATGATATTGTACTGCCAGTTTTATAACCTTTCACAGATGTCTCCAAATTTGACTTTACTCCCAAGAGAGGGTCCTCTAGCCAAACCTTAGCTCCTGATGGCACCTCTCACTTTGGATTATCAAGGTAGATTCTCGAGATGTGAGGTGTTATGACCCTGTCTTTGGTCAGCTGGGCTGCAAGGAACTGGCTGTCCTCTAGGACACTTCCTGAGCCCCAAGTTTACAGGCTTGACAGAGGACGGGGATGGCTGCATTCTTCATAGGCTCTGGGTTTTCCTGTTCCAAAAGTGGTGATTTCTATAGCAACCATTTATTCTAGCAGATGTGTGCCTGGTATGGTTGGCAGAGGGTGGGATCAGAAATGGAAATGGCCTTTTATTCTTCACGTGCTGCCTGCACAGCCTGTACGGGAGGCACAGCAGAGGGAAAACATGGCCTCCTCAGAATCCGTATGAATCTGTGGCCCAGCGAGGAGGTGATGGTTTCAGACTGATTTCTGTCTGGAGCTTGAATTGGGCTGTCTTTGGTTTCTGGTTCTTTAAGGAACGTTTTTGGCAGAGGTGTACCTGTTGGGTTCAGTTCAGTGGTTTCTGTAAAATGTGGACATTTGCTGTGGAGGGTAGGGCAGTTAAATAAACATGGAGAAGACAGTGTTGGCTCTTAAAGATCTCAAAGTCTATATTCATGTGTATTACTTAGAGCGTTTTTGGTTGTAAATAAAAATAATTTGTGCCCAGCTTTAGCTAATAAGAGGATTTGCTGTCATTGTGTGGGAGTGTTTCATGGAGCCCAAGGGCAGGCACACAGCACACCTTTAAAGGTGAGTGAAGGGAACTAAGAACCAGCTGTTAGCAACTCAGGCAGTCTGCCCTTCCTTGTTCTCATCCTTGCTCCAGCCCGTGCATCCACTTTTATTTTCATCTCTGCAGACAAGAGTCTAAAAATGATGACCCCAGGACTCCCAGGTTTACATGTGACAAGAACGGATTGCACTTTGCCTGTGTGTGTCCCAAGTTCTGGAAGAGAAGGAACCTGTCTGATGAAGCTTGTGCAGGTGTCTGCCCTTGGCCAGTCACTCACGGTGAGGGCCTCTTTAGTGAGGGCCCTGTCTTAGCTTGGACTGCCAGAGCCAAATACCACAGGCTGGCTGGCTTGGACAACAGAATTTATTTCTCGTGGTTCTGGAGATTGGAAAGTCCAAGATCAGTATCCAGCATGGTCCGCATGTCCTGAAAGCTGTCTTGCTGGCGTGCAGATGGCTGCCTTCCTGCTGTGTCCTCATGGCAGTGGTGCGGGGGGAGGGGTGGGAAGGGAGTGCGTGTACACAGGTCTCTTCTTGTAGGGACACTCACCCTCTTGGGTCAGGACATCACCCTTATGACCTCATTTAACCTTAATTACCTCCTGAATACAGTCACACTGGGCATTAGGTCTTCAACGTATCAATTCCAGGGGGGACACAGTATAGCCCACAGCAGTGCTGCAGGATAAAATGGCTGCTGGGACGGACCCTTGAGTCCTGTGGATTGAAAGGGGTCCCCAGAAGGTGGGAAGGCAGAACTCAATGCCAGGACGATGCTGCATGCCAGATCAGAACTGGAGCCCTGTTACTGCTGCACTGCTTTTGGGGTGAATGGCTCTGCTACGTGTAATATGTACATATGTATGTGTGTGTGTCTGTGTGTGTCTATATATACATCAGATGATGAGTGTATTTTTAAACTTGGAACTCACGAACCACGTATTATTTCTGAGTTAGGAATGAGAACATGAACAATGTCAGCAGGGTTTCAGCGGATGAATTCTGCTTTTAAAGTCACTTTTCTCTGGGGAGATGGTCGGGGGTGATGGGGAGCCAAGTCCAGCTGGATTCTCTCTGTGACTCGGAGGACATGCCCTCCACATGTGCCCACTTCACCAGTTACTGTAAGTAGTAAGTGAGGCCTGTTGCCACGGGGTCGGGGTAACTCAGGGAAGCAAGCAGCCTTCTTCATTTTTTGAGGCACCGGTGTCACCAGCGCTCGCAGCGGAGGCCCAAGAGGAAGGAGTTCTCTGGGCGAACGTGCCCATGGCTGTGCTGACCGGAGAGGCAGTGTCTGCAGCAGAGGGCTCAGGCTTACCCAAACGCCTCTCCACCTTCTCGTCCCTCACCACTCCTATCGTCTCTTCCCCCAGCCTCCTACCAAACAAGGTCCGGAACTGAGGTGTTCTGGAATTCCACCCTCGCTAAGCTCTGGGATTAGGGCCAGTCATTTGGAAATGGGATGGTAGGAGAGGGAAAAACACTCAGACTTTAACCCCTGGGGCCCAGAGCATGGAGCAGCCTCGCCATTTCAGCCACTGGCAAATCAGCGTCTCTTGGCCACATCCCTGAAACCTGAGCGTCCTGCACCAGAAGGAGACAGTTAAGCCAAGCCGAGCTGATGAAAATCTCTCTGTCCTTAATGACTCTGCTGGGCACACCTGTTCCAGCCTCTCACTCATCTTCATTGTCAGTGGGACATAGGAATTGGATGACCACCGCGTGCACAGTGAGGGGGCTGTGGAGGGGGGAGAGTCATGAGCAGGTGAGAGGCAGTCTCTTGTCCTCAGGGGGCTTGCATGTGACTGGGGGTGTGGCCCTCTACCTGCCCACCCAGCACCAAAGGAGCAAGCCAGGCCTGTGGGGGCTGGAGGGCACTAAAGATTATTGACTCTCTTCTCTGTGCCAGGCAGAGAAGATCCTGCAGACCATTGAACTGCATCCTTTAAACTTCTGTCAGAGTTAAAAAATAAAAAGACAACAATAACACATACACTTTAAGAAATGAAGCAATACGAAGCTATGTGAAGAGTTAACAATATCCCTCGCCCCCCTGCATGTCAGCCCTACTCCAAGGAAACTAGTATGCATTTTATTTTTATGAAAGAATCTCAAGCTTACAGAAACGTTTCAAGAAAAATACAGAACTCTGATTTCACCTTTAGCAGTTTGGTGTTTACCGGTTTTTGACGTTGGGCCCCCAGTGTCCTCGTGGTCTGCCCTAACCACACAGCAGCCTTTCCTGGCCAGAGGTAGGCGGTACCTCCTTTCCATTTAAGCCCGGGGAAGCCACGGCCCAGAGTTGTTGAGCAGTGCGCTGAAGGTCACATAGCTATCCAACCGCACGGGCAGGGTTCCGTCCTCCAGGCGAGGGCCCCTCGCTTCCCCATGACGTCACTTGCGTTTTAGTTTTTCTTTCCTCCTGGAACTTCTGGCGGAGCTCATAGGAAGAGTAGAAGGGTGGTCGCCAAGGACGGGAGACACAGAGAGGTTGGAAAGAGGGTCCAGACTTCCAGCTGTGAGATGAGTGAGGAGCTGAAGTAGAACGTGGTGGCTCCGGTTTGTAACATCGTTGCGTGACTGACGTGGTGGCTCCGGTTTGTAACATCGTTGCGTGACTGACGTGGTGGCTCCGGTTTGTAACATCGTTGCGTGACTGACGTTGGCTAGGAGAATAGACCTTAAGTGGTCTCGCTGAAGGAAAAAAAAGGAAAAATAGGCGAGGTGATGAGTGTGCTAATAACTAAATGGGAGGAATCCTTTACCAGTGAGTACAGACCTGAAATCATCACAATGTACACTTCAAATATCTTACAATTGCACTTACACAATTGTACTTTTATACCTTTTTAAAGCTAAAAAGGATAAAAAAGAAAATGAGAAGAACTAAAGCCCCCTGCATAGTTGGACACTTGGATCTGTGAAATATTATGATACTATGAATACATAATTGATATTTAATAAGTACTGGTTGATTTAAATAAAAAGGGCTGCGGAAGGTATATCCACTTCCTTCACAGGGAGGGGATGTTTACAGGAAAGGAGAAGGTGAAAGTCCTCTCCCCTTGTCCTTCTCAGGCCATTGAGCTCCCCCTGGTCCACTGTTTCGGTTTCCCTCCGAGGGACAGACTGGCTGCGGAGAGGGCGTCCAGGGTGCTGCTTGTTGCAGGAAGGGCACCTTGCCTCAGACCCCTTTTGCTTTGGACAGCTAGAGGCGGTCTTTCAGGGTGGGACTTAAACCACATCAAGGAAATTCCCCCCACAGATGCATCTGTTTTCCATGAGGAGGCAACAGCAAACAAAACGAGCGAGCGAAGTGGCCCTTCCCACGGAAAGTCGAAGTTACTGTTGCCTTTTGGCAGTCTGTGTTTGTGCGCCCAGACTGGTGTGTCCTCACAAGGAAAGGGCTGCAGTCCTCAGTTATCCCGAAGTCTTCCGGCCCCTCTTAAGTGTGAACTCCTGGATGGAAAGGTTGGAACAAGCTGTGCCCAAAGATTCTGCCATTTGAAGACTGTTACTGGCTCTGAACTTTCTGCTTTTATGACCTCTCATTGGCATCTGTCCCTTTGCCCAGGCATGGCTAGTGCTTTTATCTAATGCCAGCTCTGCCCCGGCTGGTCTTAAAACAAGGCGAATCTGCTGCTTTGCATCGAAGTACCTCCAAGGGAGCCACTGAACAGGAGCCTTACGATCCCTTTCTCCCCGTTTCGTTATCCATGCAGAGTTTTCCTGGCGGCTGCACCTCTGGCCTCGTTTCTCTGAGAGGGGACATCTCAGGCTATTGGGGTGGTAGTGACCCTGGTGTGGCTCAGCTGGGTCCTGTGGGATGTCCCAGGAAAGCCGGTTGTGAAGGAGCAGCAGATGTGGCCTAGGATGGGCAAGGGAGTGAGGCCCCTCACTTCTCATCGGAGGGAGCAGAATACTGTTGAGAGGCGCCCTGGCCTCATCTTCATCAGGGGTGGGGCTGAGGACCTGGGCTGCCAAGACAGCAGAGAGGGCGAGAGCTGAGGCAGCGCTCACACAGTACTGTGTCTCGAGGGACATTCTGAAAGCTATTCCCCGGAGACTTGCAAACTGAAGGGAGGCCCCTCATGTGTGTCCTCAGCGGAAGCCAGAGGCCCAGGTGCCATGACCTTGGTAGGGGTCCACTCCTGGCCTTAAGACCCAGTGGGCTCTTGTCCTTGTGAGGTGCTATTCTGATCTCTTCCCCTCCCAGTCCACAGCAGAATCTCTGTCCCCCGAAAGTACACTTAACTTCGAGACCAGCTGTGGTGTTCCTGGATTGTTCCTGTGTTGTAATGGCCTCATCTCCCCTAGCGGGGATAAGCATCCTGAAGACCAGGACCTGCCCTTTCTCCTTCCAGTCGAGCAGAGGCAGGGAATGCTGGCTCCTGACTCCCACCTCCAGCCCTAGGCTAGTGCCCTCTGGCCTCTGAATCAGGGTTGTACTGAGCTTTCTTATCTGCACCCTCCCTGCACACCCCCTCCTGCAGGAATTCAGCCTACTTCCTTGGATCACACAGCCAGGTGGCAGCAGGTCCTGTCTCAGGATAATGGTGAGGGTGGGGGTGGGGATGGGGGTGAGAGGGGTGAGTTGGGATGTGTGTGTGTGTGTATTTTAAAAGCCCTCATGTGTACTGTGCCCTCCTGGTGCAGCTCCCCTCGTGGGTATCCCTATTCTAGATGGCTCTTCTCTTCAGCCCATAGATCACGGGGTTCCCAAAGTGACCTGCCAACCCCTGGGGCTCCTGGTAAAATGCCTTGGTCCATAGCCTTGGGGTGGAGTCAGAATCCCTGGAGTGGGAGCAGAAATCTCTATTAAATAAGCCGCTCAGGTCACTCTAATGTTGCACTGAAGTTAGAGAACCACTGTGAAGCAATGGTCTGAAGCCCCCCACTCTCCCGTCTCCCACTCACGTGGACATACACACGTACACATGCCCTGTTCAGTGGCTGCTTCTGCTGCTAAGAATACTCTGCCTTCCAGGTGCCTGCGGATGGGTGGGGGGAGTGCTGAGTGAGGAGTCAGATGGGCCCTCCACTAGGACTGGTGTCGGGGGTCAGAGGAGGGAAAGATTAGAATGGGGTTCTTGTCGGGCTGCTGGGGAGGCAGAAGGACTTAGGCAGAGGCCTGCTCCAATGATGGGAAGCCGAAGCTGCCATCCACATGGCCGGCCTGTGGCCATGCAGATCTCTGGCTCTTTCTTTTTTAAAGATTGTATTTATTTATTTTTAGAGCAAGGCGGAGTGAGGCAGAGAGGGGGAGAGAAACATCAATTGATTGCCTCCTGCAGGCCCCCAACCAGGGACCTGGCCAGCAACCCAGGCATGTGCCCTGACTCGGAGTTGAACGACGCCCAACACACGGAGCCTCCCCAGTCAGGGCAGATGTTATCTGTGCTCCCTTAGCAGTCCTGAAGTGGAGTTTGAGGAGGGGTTATGTGATTAATCTTGTGCCCTAGAAAATGCAGCTCAACACGTGTCTTAGAATGGAGCTCTCTCCTCGGAAGACTGGAGACTGGGTGCTTAGAGTAGCGAGCCTGCCTTCCGTCCCCAGCATCCCAACTGCAGCACTAGTGACTCGAACCAGTTAATGAAGATCTACCGGGAAGGGAGCAGGGCTGGAAGTAGGGTCTGCCAGGAGCTAAGTAAGCCCTTCTTTCTTACTTTTGATAGGACTTTGGAAAATTTCTTTCTCTTTTTGGGAGCTCAGTCTCTCCTTACTCCCATCCCCTGTGGCCCCTGGTTTTAGTGCAGTGTCTTTGGCTACAACAAGCCTTGAGAAGCCACTAGAGCTGTGTGGCACCCTTAGGAAGGCCTGGGGGATCCCAAGGTATTGGTGAGTTGGAGGGCGATGCCCCTGAATGATGCACTGGCAACTCACTCGCTTGCTCGTGCTGCACCAGCATGAACATCCGGAAGCACCTCTTGCCGGGACCCCTCCCAGGCTGAGAAAGGGCACTCAGCAACTTAGATGGCTCTTGCTTTATCAGCGAGCAGCCTGGATGCCAGCTGGGCAGCCCCCCAGCCGCTGCTGAGAGGCCCCGTGGAAGAGGGCTGAACCATACTTCTGAAGAAGGGGGATGCCATCCACATGGGCACAGTGGGGCTGGCTGAGAAGCTCAGCCTCTGGGGCCAGACCAGACTGGGTTTGAATCCTGGCTACCACCTACGGTTAGCCAGAACCCTAACCAGTAGAGTCCTAGTTAGATTACTTCAGACCTTTAGTTTTCTCACCTGCAAATGGGGGAATAAAAATAGCAGCGAGGGTCTGTGTATGTTTTGTGTGCTGTATACCTGAAACTAATATAACATTGAATGTGACTGCAGTTGCGAGGCGGTGGGGAACCCAGCAGCTAGCTCGCAGGCTGTATGGAGGTTTGGGTGGGAGGAAGTCAAGGAAACCCTTATTAGCATCCGGCCTACAGTGAGCACTAGGTGAGCATCAGCAGTGGTTGTGGTCCTGGGTGCGTTTGAAGACACTTGAGGTCTCATAACATGAAGCTTGGACCCCCAAAGACACGCAATTGTCTGGTTTGGCTTCTGGCCACTGGAACCCTAGGCTGGGTTAGGAGGGCTGTAAGCTAGTGGTAAGTTTGTCTTCCCTAGAAGTGGGCACATGCCTGTCATCTGCCCCCTGATGGGCCATTTGTCCTACCCAGGCTCCGTTCTTTGGGGTACTGGAGCAGCCAAGGGGAAGCTGATACACAACACGAGGGGTAAATAGAGTCTGCAGGCACCTGGAGCCCTGGAGCAGGAGGGGAATGGGCTGGGACAGGCCCCAAGGTGAGGGTGGAGGAGAGGACCAGGGCCTTGTGTGCCAAGACCCCATTCCGCAGTCTTGACTTTGAGCCTGGCTTGGATGGGAGGGCTTGCACTTTGTCCGGGCCCGTCCGGACCAGGCACGTAATTCACTCCTCAGCTACGGGGGCTACTGCGCTCTCCTTGCTAAACTTTGAAAAGAGTCAGCAAAATCCTTATTTCCATAAGCATTTTTCTGGCTGTAAAAGCTGAGTCCCAAACCTGTTATTATAGCTGTTCGTGCTATTTTAATCTGCTCTGTTTAGAGGTAAGAGGGTAGCAATGACTCTGCAATTACTGAGTGCATTTGATCCATGGCACAGCTACCGGAGCTGGTGGAGAGCCCTCCGAGTGGGATGGGGCTGTGTGTGGCGAATCACTTTTGAATTTACTAAAAATATGCCCCTTTGCAGCCATGCAGATATCATAATTTTCCTCCCTGAGGCTTGTTGAAATCCCCGGTCGCCTCCTGCCACACGCTTGCTCCCAGCACGTGTCCCTTGGCCCTCCTGCCTGTTCCCTTTCATTCTTTGTCTTGGCCTTCTTGGCCAGATTCTCTCTGGCCTGTCTCACTCTCCGTTCCACCCTACCCCTTTTTGCTTTAGCCCTCTTCATTTCCTGCTAAAAGTACTGACCGGCACAGTCGTGAAACCATTTTTTGTTTTCCACGGTCAGAAGAAAAATACTTAGGATTCTAAATCCACTAACAATTTCACATTTAAATAAGCTGGCAAGCTGGATGGATGCCGCAATCTTCTACGTACAGTAATTGTTGCGTCCCCAGGCTCCCTGTTCTATCTCTGTTCCTATTTCATTCACTTTTCTATTTGCAGCCAGCGCGGAACATGGGCTTCTGTGCCTCCCTCCAGCCTGCAGCCCGCTTCCAACCAGTGACCTTGGCTTCCCCGAGTGCCGCACTGTAAATGAAATGTGGCACTGCCACATGTATCTTGATCAAATATATCAGTGCATGAATTGATTTTCATATTGATTTCCTTGGACGAGCGAGGTGTGTGTGGAAGTCAAGTGTTTGTTAATGATAGTCCTAGAGAGAGGCAGGATGCCCTGGGAGGGGCCGGCTTTGCTTCTCTCTCACTTTGGACCAGTTTCTGCTTGTTGGCTTGGGAGCGAGCCCTCTGCTTTGTAGGCTTCCCCTCTTCCTGAGGGGAAGGAGCAAATGTCACCAGGGTGTGACCCAACCTCAGAGAGGGCTGTGCCATCCCGGTGACTGCCTGGACGCCCCCAGCTACTTTGTTATTGGAGAGGGCTGAGACACTCTCAAGCCATAGTGGAGGCCACGTGCACCCAGCAGTGTGGAGGGTCTCCGGTGGGGAGATGAATTTTCATGTGATCTTCATCTCCTCTTCCGGCCACTTTCCACTTTCATTTCAAGTAGGTTAAGAGGTGCCATTTGTGAATCCAGGACTGATGCTGGGGCTTGAGGGAGCCAGGGAGATGCGCTTGACCAGGAATGTAATTCATACGTGTCACCGTCAGAGGACGGGCATTTATCGGTGTGTGTGCTGGGAAGTACACACATGGAAAGATCAGTATGGACCACATATGTGGGTTGGGTGTGGAGGCAGGCAAACATCAGTCCCCAGGCTTGCAGTGGCTTTTATTAGGGCACTCTGGATGACCAGAAGGACAGCAGCCAGGGACATGATCAGAACTTCATTTTCCCTCCTCTGCAATTGCTTTCTCAATTCCCTCTCCCAACTGTTCTTAAATAAAATAGATGCTTTCAGCCCTCTAGTCGATCCAAGAAGTGAGCTGATAGTTGAATCTTTTTATGGGGCTAAATAAGCATAGCTTAAGGTGATGCCAAGCGTGCCTGTGTATCTCATGTAATAAAACACAGGTAACGGGAATATTTGAGGATGACGCTATGGTAATTCATTGCGTTTTCTGGCCAACCGAGGCTTGACTGGAAAATTCTCTTGGTTATAAGTTCCGCTGAAATGCTTTGCAAAACAAAATAGTCTGTCTTGCTGCTTTTGCCAGCACCAGGTCGGGAAATAAGTGAATCCTTTGACATCTCGTGAGCTTGCAGCACACGAGGGCTGGTGTTTGGATAAGTTGTGCATACCACGTGGGACGCGTTGAACCGGCTTGAATTAACGTTCGCCCTAAGAAAGTAGTTCTCTAGCAGGGACAGTTCTGTCCCCCCAGAACACGTGTCTGGAGACATTTTTGTTGTCACAATTGAGGGGGGTTGTTACTGGTAAATAGTGGGTTGAGGCCAGAGATGGCTTTTAAACTCCCTAAAATGATCAGGACAGTCCCAGTCCCCAGCCTCATGCCATTACAGACCATTATTGGCCTAAAATGTCAGCAGTGCTGAGATTTAAAATCCCCAATTTCTGTCCAGAAATTTTTACTAAATTCTCGCGCACAAAATATTTTGTTTTCGCTGGCCTGGTGTTTCATAAGAGTCTGGTGCTGGAAGTGTTCTGAACAAGCGAGGCCTCTAATTCTTTGGCATTTGCTGTTGCACAGAACAAATACGGAAGCCCACCAGTTTGCAGGTTGGCAGGCCTGCCCAGATTCACCGAATCATTTAGGACCATTAGAAACCATTAGGGCCACTGTGACTTTAAATTGAACTAAGCAGAGTAAGCAACCCCAGAGGGGGCTGAGGTTCAGTGTCTTCTCTTTGTCTGTGTAACCCAAACTATACTCTCAGTCTTCCAGCAGAACTTCGTGATGACGCAGGTCAGAGACAGCCTGGCAGAGACACACTTAAAAGTGCCTCCCGAATCTGTAGACATGTTCATTGGTTTTGAATGAATGGCCCAAAGCAAGCCCTTGGCGGAACCCTTCTGAATTTGGTGTGATGAGTGTACCCGAGGCCAGCTGGGGAGATTTTGCACTCTGCGTCTTTGACTCTCTTTCTTTGAGGACATCACTGCAAGTCAGGGAGTCCACCTACCAAAACTCTCCTTTAAGCAGAATCTAACTGGTTTGGGGGAGTTCAGAAGACTGGAGGGCCTCCTTTATCAGAGTAAAGGAAAAACTTTCACCGTGAACTTCATCTGAAATGGAACTTCAGTGTCAAATGCTCCGGAACCGCTAGGCATCGTTTTATTAACCTGCACCTTTTCCGTCTAGAACTCTGTAAGAGAGTCTAGTTAAATGAAGCCTCTGTCCCCGTGTGTCAGGTGAAGGCATGCGAGCCGTTAGAAAACATTCCATGCTTGGTTTAATGTCCAAATTACCAAGCCAAGGTAACCTCTGGCAGGGGTTCGTTATTTCACACAAACTGACTGAAAAGGGAAAAACTGCCCTGGTTAAGGCTGGCTGATTCTACAAATCAGCCACAGAGGGTGCAGTGTGAAGCGCAGCCTGCTTCACCTCTCAGGTTGTATTGTAGAGTTTTGCCCCACAGTGTGCACCAGCAGAGGTGACTGCCAGCCAAGAAGACGGGAGGTGGATGGAGTCAGACGGCCTGGGTTTCCGCCGGGCTCTGCTGCCTGCTAGCTGTGTGACCTTGGACACACTGCTAACCTCTCTGAGTCTCCTAGGGACAACAGCACCCACCGCCCCTCACCCCGCTGCAGGCTTGTTTTGAGGATCAAGGGATGGGAAGGCACTCTGTGAACTGCAAAGAGCTGAGTAAATATCAGCACTCTGGACATGTTCCATTGCTAAGCAAGAGCAGCGCCACTTGTACACCGGGTTTTGGTAACGTCCCAGGCATTGTTTGTGGGAGGAGCCTGAGCTGCTCTGCATGCATTCCTTTAAGAACGGGTATGGCGGTCACCCCATCTGCTGTTTCCTAGCTGCAGTGCTAAATGGAGTCGTGGGTGCGCCTGGGGTCTTTCTGCGACGGTGCCGACTCTGAGGGGCTGCGTGTGTCTCCTCCTTTCTCTCAGATGGAAGTGTGTTTACAGCCTGGTATAAGTACAATCAGAAGGTTCCTATAAAACTCTTGTTATTACTGCAGCACAGAGTCAGAAATGCTTGAGGTTTCGGCTTCTTGGCTGTTCCGTGCAGCAATGAATATTTTATGGGAAAGGAAATACTTAGTGTCTGACTCTTTTTATAGTGCAGCTACTCATAGGCTGGTAACCTTCCAGATATCTCCCAAATCAAAATCGTTGCCTGTCCGTTTCTCCTTTCTTCACGGAAATCCATTGGTGCCCGGCCTTGCTGAAGTGTCCGTGTTCTCATGGTGAATGGGTCCATTTACGAAATGCGTGGGCTACAGTTTCCAAAGCTAATTAATGCCCTGAACAAGAGGAGCTGGCTGCTCACCAGGTCCACCCCCATCCCTTCTGGCACCTTGTGGTGCTGGTCAGCCCAGGAGAGGTATCCTGGCAGAATGCCCCCTGGATTCTCCATTTGAAGGTCTCTGTCTGCATTTTCTGCCAGGCCTTCTTTGCTGGGTGCCCAGTAGCTGCTGGAGGTCATGGCCCAATCTTTCCAAAGTCGTCTACCCTGATCTTGGAATTGAAAAAGCAGTAGGCAAGTCTGAGGTCCAGCAGAGCCCATTGGGCTTTTCCCTTTCAAGGCCTGAGCTTCAGGCTGGCCTTACCCAGAGCAGACCTAAGTAAGAGTCGATGAGATTATCCTGCCAGGTCCTGCTACTGAGGTCCTTTCAGTGACCACATGTGCCCCGCAGGAGAAGGGGGCCTCCACAGTGTTGGCTCTGGCTTGCTAGGTCTGGGACTTTAAGTAGTGGAAGTGGGTGTCCTGGCAATTACTCCTCTGGCAGCATGAGGCCATCCTGGCGCAGGTGTTCTGCTGGATTGGCCTGCTGGCCCTGAGAAACCTGTTGTGATGGTAGCAGTGTGCCACAGACCAGGTTTATGACCGGATTACAGTGTCAGAGAACACCCTCCGTCAGGTACCTTGCTCACGTGGCTCTCCTCAGAGGCCCCACAGGCTGGCAAAACACTGGGGTGTCCCATGGATGTGGGCCCAGTGGCGCAGTGCCCAAGGAGCCCCAGGGAAGAGGGGATGGCAGCTGTGAAGTGTGGCTTCTGAGACAGAGAGGAGCAGAGCTACTGTGCCTCCACACTGGCTCAGAACGGCTTTCTCTTAACAGGGGCGGTCTGTGGGGAAAAGAAGTGCGACCTGACCTGAATGTGGGGTCCGCACCCATTCAGTGGGCGGGACTCCAGGAGCTGGGCAGTTCCGCTGCCTTCTGCTCTGTTCCTGGTGTTCCTGTCAGAGGAGGGGCGGGGGAAAGGGGTCTGCAAGCCTCCAGTGGCTTTATTCTTTTTCTTTTAGTTTTAAACTTGTTTATTGATTTGAGAGAGAGAGAGAGGTGGAGGAGAAGAGAAACATCGCTTTGTCATTCCACTTGTTTATGCATTTGTCGGTTGCTTCTTGTGTGTGCCCTGACGGCAGATCGAACGCACAACCTTGGCCTGTCGGGGCGATGCACCAGCCACCTGAGCTACCCAGCCAGAACCAGTGTCATCTCCTTCTTCTTCTTTTTCTTCTTCTTCACCTCCCAGCTTTGGTTGTGTCACTGCCAAACAGAGCTGTGCTTCCTCACTCCAGCTCTCTAGTGGGCCCTAACGCTGCACCGCCTCCCTCGCTCCCTGCACCGTCCCACCCCACTCCCTTCCGACCTTTTGGCCTTCAAGCTCAGTGGCAGGTGGCACAAGGCACGCCTTTGGTTGTGTAGGCTTACAGGCTCTGTTGTTAAGGCAAGGAGAGGGTTATTTATTATTTTTAATACATGGGAACGGGATTAGCCGAGGCTCGCTGGAGAAACCGAGCACCGCACTTCATACCTGGGACCGACCGCACGGTCAGCGAGTTTAACAAGGCTAGCCTCTGCGGTTCTTCTGACCACCGAGCTGATCGGTGTGATGTGGGCAAGGCTGGAGAATTGAAAACCTTCCAGTGTTCTCAAAACTTCATTATTGGCCCTTCCTCATATCGTGACTTGCCCTCCTCATCTGAGAAGGAAACGATGAAAATGGACGGAAGAAGTGAAACCAGAGAGTGAAGAGAGAAAACTTTTTATTAAGTGCCTGTTGTACAATAGAGACTGCTCTGCTCTTCACTGCCTTGCAGATTAATCGCAAAGCTGAGGTGCGGGAGTTCCCTGGTTCTCAGATGCATAATACATAGATGGGATTACTGGTCCAAGGGTCAGATAAGCCACCCCTATCAAGTGTCTCATTGGGTGTCTAGAGTTCTGCCAGGTCTCTTGGAAGATTCAAGGACACATATGCTGTAATTCCTTCTCTCTGGGGTTGAGACTACACACCTGAGAAGGCTATACACCTGTGCACGTGCACACACATGTGTGCACACACGGAGGTGGACATAGTTTGTAGATTGTGCCACGGCAAGCTGTACATTCCGGTGGTCCATAAAGTCACAGGGCACGTGACTGGGGTGCCAGGAAAGTGGCATGACATATTCTACCTCCTTAGCAAAGTCTTGTGGGCTGCCATGGTGGAAAGGTGGGGGCAGCCTCGGCATCAGGAGGAAGCTCAGAACCGAAACACCTGCTCCTAAAGGTGCCTGGTTACTGAGTGTGGTAGGCAGAATGGTGGTCCCCGAAGGTGCCCCCATCCCAGTCCCTGGCACCCATGACTGTGTTAGGTCACTGGCAAAGGGAAATTAAGATTGGTAATCAGCTGGCTTTAAGGTAGACAGATTATCTGGATCACACAAGTGGTCCGATGTGATTGATGTACTCGCAGAGGTGTTTAGAGGTAGATAGAGAGGGAGGCAGGTGAGTCGATGTCAGAGTCGGAGAAGGGCCTGTCAGGATGGGAGCAGCTAAGCTGAGAGGTGGCCTGGCCAAAGCCCAGCCCAGTCCGATCCACTGGCTGAGGACGGAGAAGGGGCCGCAGGCCAAGGAATGAGAGCAGCCTTTAGAAGCTGACAAAGGTCAGGGAACAGAATCTCCTCTGGAGCCTCCAGCAGGAACGCAGGACTGCCCACACCTTTATTTTAGCCCAGTGAGACCTGCTTTGAACTTTTTTGCCTACAGAACTGTGAGATAATAGCATTCACGTGGTTTTAAACTGCTAAAGTTGTGGTACTTTGTTACAGCAGCAAGAGGAAACTAATACAGCAAGGTGGAAGAAACCTGAATGGCGGGTCCTCAGGGAAGATGGGAGCCAGCACTCCCCCTTTTATGGTTCTCAGGGGCTCCTGCAACAGGAATGGCCCACGTTACCCATCTCGGGAAGCACGGCAGGACTCACCCTTATCCCGCCCAGCTTCTTGTGCAGCTCAAAGGAAAGCTGTCTGCTCTTCCCCCTACCTCAGTTCCTGCTTATGGGATGGCTTCCCTCTTCTCTGCAGTGCTGGGAATTCACTTTGTGGGGCAGAATCTCATGGCAGGGCTCAGGCTGAGTAAGGGAAGAGGGTTGCATGGAGTTCAGTTGAAATCCCTTTGTCCTGGGAGGTAGCCGCAGGCCTGGCCCCAGCGAGAGTGATACCCGGGCCTCGGAAGTCATTCCCCACCTCCCCTTCCTCAGGTCCTTCTTTTAACTTGTCTTCTTTGTGTGAGAAACCTGGGTGAAGGTTTAAAAATAAGGAGATTCTCTCGGGGGAAGCTAACAATAGCAATTAGCCTACAAGTACTGTCTTGACATTTTGCGAAGGTTCTTTACCACTGTTTGGGAGGGCCAGGGTGCTCTGTGTGTAGGGCCCCCCACGGGCAACTGTGGAAATAGGGTCTTGCCCCCAGATGGGTGAGGGGCTCATGAGCTCACAGACCACAGACGTGTCCCTAGGCTGTCAGAGTTGGGACGAACATCCTCTTTTCACAGGTGGGAACACTGAGGCCTCGAGAGCTCAGACTACCTGAGAGCTTCTCCCCTTTCTGGCTTTGGGATGTTCTGAGTTCTTGGTGTTTCATATTGCCAGTTGTGGGGCTGGGGTGATTGCGGTGGCAGTTACAGAGATCAGCTGTTCGAAGTCCCCCGCCCCGCCCCCCCAAAGAGATAAATGACACTAATCATCAGGCAGAACATTGCCTCCCAAAGGGTTTGGTTGGGGAGGTTTTACCCCCTATTGTGGAACCTGAGCATAATGTCTACCAAGGGTGACTTTGTCTTGGGCATTTCAGTTTTATTTTTAAGATTCAAAGTAGATTTAACTGAAGGACTTCAGCCCCTTCGAAGGGCATGTCATACTATCTCTGGGGTGTATGACTTAGCTCTTTTTGCTAGGTAACATGTCCTATATGCTCTCTTACTGTCCTATTCTCCCAGCCCCTAGATGTCTGTAACTTCCCCTTGTTCTATGTGGCATACCTTTTCGGGGGGTGGGGGGGGTCACCTAGAATACTTATTCCAGGTGCTCTGTCTGTAATGTTTAAGGACACTTGTTCCTGGATGCATAGAAGGCCCCAGGCCCTCCCAGGCCCTCCGAGCCTCTGATTCTTAGAATGTCAAACTGCTGTGGAAGCAGGCACCGCATCTGGGTCTTCTCTTATTGCTTGCGTGCTGGGTGACCTTTGGGGTACATTGTTCAGGAGCCCACCCATTGTCTACCATTGAAGTCTGTTCTCTCATCTCTGTACCAAAAGAGAAACTGAACCTCATTGTCATGATTAAGGTCACAGCCAATAGCTAGTTACAGGAGCCATTGCCCTCCTCTCACACGCACCGCTCCCCCTCTCCAAGCTCTCCTGGCCTCTCCAGGATGCAAGCGCCTCAGGAAGAAAAGGGATGGGGAGTAAATGAGGAAGATGGAAAGGCTGCCCGTGGTACTTTCTGTATCTTAGCCTCACTGCAGAAGGAGCTTGACCACATACTCGCTGGGTACACCGCAGAGACACGATGTGGATGTTCAGGTGGCAGTTTCTATGACTAGACCTGAGGATTTCGGACTATGACACTTCCTAATCTGTTTGTAGAGAGAGGCCCGGAGGCTTCCAGCAAAACAATTAGTGCATGAATTAGATTGTGTCTTCTGGACGGTAGATGAAGTTCCCTGCCCACTCTACTTCAGTTTATTTCATTAAGGTTGACCATGTGCCTGTGTTTGGGCAGAGAGAACAAGGATGGATTCTGTAGCGAAACCAGTGCCTCAGCAGCAGTGAAGAACTCCGCTGTCTGCCTGTCCCCTAGTGAGTGGTGTGGAGTTGGAGAGAGGTCCTGCCTGGCTGCGCTGAGCATATGACCCTATTCTGGTGATGCGGGTGGGGAGCCCCGTGTTCTGCACTTGTCGGAGGGGACATGCAGGGGAGTGCTGCTCTCCTAGCTGGCTCAGGAAGAAGGTGGCGAGTGAGAAGTGGCCTATCAGAGACCAGGATGGAAGGGTGCCTGGGAGCTTTGACAAGCCCACCTATCAGCCCTCTGTTTCTAAGCTGGTGGCTTAGGAGGACAGGAGCCGGGGACTCTTAGGGCTGATATGGAGTTTAACCCTGAGGGCTGCCGTTTGAGGGAAAAATAGGCATGTGACTGAAAGAGTGGCTAGGGTGAGTATTTCCAGCTTGACAGACTTAGGACTTTGTAGCGGAGCCAGGAGAGGGTAGAAGAGCCACGGAGGGACGCTTGGGGTTTGGAGGTGGGCGTGGTGTTCCCAGACAGCAGTAAACCTTGGGTGGGAAGGGGCTATTTTCTGCCTTGTTGCTTGGAGTCTCAGTTCAAAACTTTCAGTACAGTTCATCTTGCGTTTAGCCCGCTTGTCCCTCGTTCTTGTCACGTGTTCCTAGCTTGTACTGGTTTTTAATCTCTTACGTGCCCGAGTCTTGTGTTTCCTGCTAAGTTTTAAGGTCCTTGGGAGTACAGCCTGTGGGGCACAACTCTTTGAACCCTTTCGCACTGCCTGACACTGTGCCTTGCCTGGAGTCGGTGAGAGCTGTGTGTCAGCTGTGAATGATGGAGTGGCCCCTCCCTGTCCCCTTCCTCTTAGGGGAGCTGCTCCTCACCTGTGTCCCCCACCCCCCACCCAGTTTTCTATTTCAAAAAGAGGTTGGCCCCAGCCTCTTCCTCCTCCAGAGGTGATTTTGTGAATATTCGTAAGATGAAACTCATGGGATGCAGATGGACACACGGGAGCGAGGGGTCACTGGAACGTGGAGACCGCACTCCTGCAGACTGAGGGAGACCTTCTCCAGGCTGTCACTCTGATTTGTGGATTTCCCGTTGCTCGTTGCTCGTCGGTCCAGCTGATCCTCTGTCCTGAAGGGGAAGAGGCTGCTGTAACACCCTGGCCGCTCACGACTTCCCCTTTGCTTCCAGTTACTACTTTTGTTGCACTCCCTTTCTTCCTGCTCCTCTGCAGAGCACCTTCATTTGCCAGCTCTGCCAGTCTATTCAGTGGGATGGCTTCAGCTTTATTTGGAAACTGGAAGCCTCATTTTACTATAATAGTTCCTCAATGATTGTCTAAATTAAACCCGTGTACTTCATCTGCTCCCCCACTTTTCAGATATTAAATATCTCTAAGACACTTTCTCCCCGCCCCCGCCCCCGCCCCTTGTTTCTCAAAGCCCAGCAGTTTGCTCAGCCAGATGGTGTCGGATGGGGTGTGTTGTGGGCACGTGCCCGCTCATCCACCTGTGCATAAGAAGGAGATTCTTAGGGAAGGTGCTAGTGTCTGTTCAGCATTTCATTGCCTTGTTGGCATCCAGCGATGAGGCAAGACAGAGCACCAGGCAAGTGACCTGACACAGAGTGGGTGGCAGGAAGGCCCCACTGCCCTGATATGCCTGTGAGGAATCCATTTGTCTCTGAACGGAGGCTCTGAAAGAGGTCGGAGAGCAAGTGTCTGGCCCATCTCCAAGGCCAGCTGTTCTATAGTGCCATGTGTCATGTAGGAAGGGTAGGCATCGAGGGCTTCTAGAGCATGTCAGCCCTCTGCTCTTGAACCACCACAGTCCTTATGTCCCTTCTCTCTGTCCCAAACCTGTAACCGCCCCTCTGTGCCTGCTTTTCCCCCCAACTAGTGTTCTGGTCTGAAGTCACTTCACGTGACTCCCCAATCCTCACCTCAGCCCCAGCTCCCTTGTCTCTGGGCTGGCTGCCCTTGCTCAGGAAGGATGCTCTTTTTGTGCCTCTTTTGCTGTCATCTGAAGTGTCTTCTCTCCCTGTGACACCCTTGGTGTCTTCTGAGCACAGCCTTGAGTTCACCTCCTCAGGGAGGCCTCTGAGGTTTGGTCCCCACTGACTCTAGGTGTGCTGGTGAGAGTTAAGCCAGCATTTGAGCACAGGAACAAGAACTGGTTTATATGATTTTGTGTGCTGTTCTGTCTCTTCAACTAGATGGTAAGATTCAGGGGACAGGCTGTTGTCCTCTGCTTTTGTTGTGTATTTCATTTTGCCAAGTCAGCACCTAATTGATTCTCTATCTGTCCAAGCTCGTGAGAGAGAAAGGGGACCTGGCTACCCCTGCTGTCCAACCGTCCGAGCTCCAGACGACCACGGAGAAGCAACGCAGTGTAGCGCCCCCACTGCGTGTTCTTGTTGTCCTCTGCGTTCTCATCAGGGGATGGTGGCCTGTTTAACTGGATGGACGTTGCTGTCCGGCAGCACACAGCAACGCATCACTTCTGAGTTCCCTGCCATGGCGGCTTGTACTCCATGGAGCCAGGCACCTGTGCTGGGCGACAGATCCTGTAGGTGGTTTCTTTCAATCTCTCTCTTCTCGTACCTTCTTGGGGAACACAGGTGTCTTACAGGTGCATGGCAAGGATACTGTGTTGGCAGTTTGTGCTGGGAGACTGACCTAACTGCTGGCTTTGGAAATGTCCTCGTTCTCAATGCCGAATTTGGACACCTCTCTCCGTCCCTCTCCTTCCATGGTCCTTGCCCACACGGAGCCTTGCACTCCCAGACAGCTCCTTTGTTCCAAGGAGGGTTGGGGCACTGCTCAAGGACAGCCTTGCTGAGATCAAAGTTAGCCTCTGTTTCAGGACGCCGCACGATCCAGCCCTTTCTGAGGCTGCCAGCTGATCCCACCCGGATCTCCACCTGACCCTTCCGGATAAACCAGGCCCATCTCCCAATCTCCCGAAGGCTTGTGCAGGATGACTTGCTCGTTCCCCACAGCAAGTCTGGGCTTCTGTGATGCCTCCCACATGGAGCTCTTTCCCTTATCCAAGGCCTCTCCGTTTATATTAACCCCTAACATGGGTAGAATAGATACAGCCCTTCAGAGCTTACAAAACCCTTGAAAGGACCAGCTCAATCTCACTGTGTCTCCAGGCCATGCCCAGCCCCCCACCCACTGTTTACCTGCTCCTCCTTTGAGCACCCATACCTCGGTTCTTTGTTGACATTTGCCGTACCACCACATCCCCCTTTTGGGATTCTTTCTCTGTCTGTTTCTCACCAGCAAGGTTGTAAACTGGCCAGGGGACAAGGGTCTGTCTGTCTTTTTCTGCGGCCTCGTTTTAGCTCATGTTTGTTTAACACATTATGTTCTCAACACTGCTGCCTTTTTGCGTGCACAATGTCATCTTTCTACGCTCTGGGGGAGCAATGTTACCCCACTTGGCAGATGAGAAAACTGAGGCTTGGATATCCCCTGCGTCTGAAGGCCAGTGCATTGTAACCTGGGACTTGCAGTCAGGGCTGGCATCAGAGTTTGAGTTCTTAAATTTTCTCCTCTACTCAGCTGTTGTCAGGCTCTGCCGCCGACAAGCTTTAGGACCTTGGGCAAGTTGTTTACTTCTTTGTGCTTCAATTCCTTCCTCAGCAAAACGGAAGTAACACCAATAACTGCCTTACATGGCTGTTCCGAGGACTGAATGAGATAATGCGTGAAAATGCAAAGATAGTAATCCTGGTGCCTAGTGAGTGCTCAGGTATGTCTTTGTACGCGTTTGTTCCTCTCGCACTTCCTCATTCTCAGCATCACCTTAATATGGTTATTTGCGTTACTGTTACTGCCTCTGTGTCTCTGGCATCATCTTAACACCCCAGACAAGGTTATGCACAGGGCTTGTGCTCAGCAAATGCCTAATTAACGAAGGAGCAGACACTTGAGTTTGTAGAGGTGATTCGGGGACAGGTCCTCGGTGTGCTGTTGTCTTTGTGGCCACTGCTGACGAAGAGCTCGCCTTTGCCGCCGTGCCGTCGAGGCAGGTTCTTGCACTGGTGGTCCTTGGGGCGGTAAAGCATGTCGGGGTGTGATGACGCTGCAGCCGAGAACCTTCCTGTAGCCTAAAAACTTTTTTTCCCTCCTTCCCACCTCTTTCCCCAGTAGCTCTGAGCCCTGCCAAGTCTGTGCAGAAGCCTTGAAATGACAAAGTACCCTTTAGTTAATTGCACAACGGATTGCCTAGAGTTAAAAGTTCTGATTTATATGACTATAGCTCTAACTGCTCAATAACACAGGCCTGTAATCTACTTTCATTTCAAACAGAACGGTGATTTATAGGGCAGCATGCCGCTTTAGCTCAGAAATGAGGTGTTCAACATATGCTCTGCTGACATAAATTTGGAATTTATCGCTGTTGTCAAAACTGCCTGTTGGACAAAGGTGGGTATTAAGGCAATAAATGGCTCCGAATAGTTTTCTGTCACATTTCCTAACCATTGTATTTAGTCTGTTTGAGGAGAAAATATATACTTAAAAGTAATCAAATGTCCAAAATCCATGCATCTTGGTTCGAATGGTGAGAAGGGAGGGGCAGGGAGGGTGGAAGACTTGCACAGAGCTGGGGGTGGGCTGGGGGTGGCGTCCAGGAGAAAGCTTTTCATGAAGTTATGGCCCGTTTTAAAAAGATTCCACTTTGCTTCCTCTCCCCCGTCCCTATTAGGAGGTGGGCTTTCCTTTCTCATTTACTAAGAAGGGGAGGAAAATGAAAGCTCATTAAATAAAAATAGTAGAGGACGTTTTTATGTGTGGGCTTAGAGCCAGCAATGTCAGGGGGGAGTTAGCGAGTGCGGCTGTGAGGGAGGCAGGACAGGATTTTGTTTATGGGGAAGTAAAGCCACCGGCCTTGTCTGTATCTGCGCGGCCTCGAGTGTGGACTTGCTCGCAGGTTCTGAGCCTCCTGTGGCCGCATGAACCTTTGGCTGCCTAAGGAGGGAGGGTGAGGGGCAGCTGGATACCGGGCTCTGTGCAAGCTGCTGCACGGCCTGCACTCAGCAGTATTGCCCGGAAGCACACACACCAGTGTACTCACCCAAAACACGTCTTGAGAGCCCCCACTGATGGCATGGCCTGTGCTAGGCTTGCAGCTACAGAGAAATGAGGCAACGCTCCGTCTTCAGGTAGTTCTCCATCGAGTTGGAGAGCCAGGCAAGCAAGCACAGGTCGCCCCAGTGCCGTCGGCGCAGCCGCGGACACGCACCACCGGGCTGAAACGGGCAGCTCTGGGTGTGGAGGGACCAGGGCAGGCCTCTCTCCTGCCTGGTGAAATGTTCCTTTGTGGGCATCAGGTCCCTTCAGAGAGAATACAGGAATACACTACTGATAGGGTTTTAAAATTTGTTTTATTCTTTTTTGAAAGTCTTACCTGAGGACATTTTTTTTCATTGCTTTGAGAGAGAGAGAGAGAAGCATCAACTGGCTGCCTTCTCACATGTTGCCCGACCGGGGATCAAACATGAACTCTAGGTGTGTGCCCTGAATGGGAATTGAGCCCGTGACCTTTTGGTATACAGGACACCACTTCAACTGATTGAGCTACCTGGTTAGGGCCTGATAGGCTTTTTAAAAAGATACGCGATGTTCCGGTGAAGTGACCACTGATGTGTGTCAGTTTGGTTTTCTGTGTTGTGCATTTAAGAGTGAGGCCAGCGTCCGTGTGCACCGAGGCTGCCACCTCTGTTCTCACGTGCGTCAGTTCCACGCCATGGACTGGCCAGCGCATCCCTTGGGGGCACGGGCACCAGGCAGGCGGCACAGAGGATGTAGCGAATGCAGTCAAAATCAAGGTTAAGAACCTCCGTCTTTCCCTCCGTCCTTTGTTTTGAGGTAACGTAGCTCGTGGTATGTGGATGTGTCTGTGAGATGAAAAGTCCAAGCTTATCCAGAGAGCCGCCTGGGCCTTGGCCAGGCTGGGCCCCGAGTAGCTGGCATTATGCATTTTGTGCACGCCAACTCGGCAGGTTTACAACTTAGGGGCTGGTGGAGCGTGCAGGCTGCCTGGTCCTCCTTCCCATGAAAACCAGGCCCAGCAGGAGGAGAGGATGCGTATTTGTTGCTTTTATTTTATTTTTTCTTTTATCTCCATGCCCACACGCTTGGAGCCTCTCGGCGTTGATAAATGTACGCCCTCACCAAACACATGCACACTGTCCCTCTTTCTCTTGCCCGCCCGCATGCCACACACACACAAACACACGCACCCAGTCCCGAGCACACGGGGTGTGGACACCGATTGTAAGCGTCTTCTGTGTGGCTCACCCTCCCTTTGCCACCAACCCCTCTCCTTTTCAGAGCTCCCCGTTGGGAAAACTCATAATTTTTACACCACACAGTCCTGACTGGCCATTGCTGGAATTACCGTCTCTTTGAAGTGCTTTCTGCTGGGGCATTTACAGGCTGTTTTAATTACCTGCAGCTTGCAAGGGGCCTTGCTCTGTCCCAGCCTTTGTTTGTTTGTTCTTTGCACGGAGTCTGTGCTGAAAGGAATACGGCGGTCTTCTCATACAAAGAAAGAAAAGGGGGGGAAAAGAAGTTTGGGGAACCCGTCACAGAGCTCTCTCCCTGCAGCCTGCTCCGACACCCTGCCACGCGAACAAGCGCAGGAAGAGAAGCCAGCCTCGCTCTCGGCTGGCCCGTGTCCTGAGCTCCGTGGGTCCCTCTCCTAGGGTTGGCCGGGGATATTTTTGTTTGCGTGTGTTCTTTATTTTAAGTATTATTAAATATACTTTCAAACCTCCCGTCACAGACAGTAGGGCTGTCAGATAGAGCTCCCCTCATTGCTGACCAAATCAAAGTCAGCTGCACTTAAAGTGAGATCCTGCTCCTATTTTTCCAACCCAATCTATTTAAGGAGTGTGTGTGATTAAATTATGGGGTCTGGACGTGGGGTAGAGGGAGGGGTTTGAAATCACACGCGAAGGTAGTATCCACTTGGAGCTGCTTGGCGTTTTACTTTCCGGTGCTCATTTTTCATTTGATTCTCCCTAGAATGAGCTAAATATAAATAGCTTTCTCTGGGGTTTCTGTTAAGCACGAGTGTGGCATGCCATGTCTACAGATGAAGGTGCCAGTTTACCAGCGGAGCTAGAAATGTATGCCCTTCTCTGTGGGCAGCGGAGTCTTCATTCGTTCATTCATTTAGTTCAGAAATGTATTGAGCAATCAGAACCCTCCTATGTCGCCAATGGGACTGTACCAATGGTGCAGCTGCCTCAGAGAACAGGATGGCAGTTTCTTAAAAGGTTAAATATAGAGTTACCATTGGCCCAGCAACTGCCCAGGGGATGTGGAAACGTGTGTCCACAGATAAAACTTGTATACAACTGTTCATAGCCACATCATTCATATTGCCAAGAGGTGGGAACAACCACAGGCCCACTGACGGATGACTGGGCAAACTAAATGTGGTGCATGCCCATGCAATGGGAAATCACTTCACAGTGACCAGGAATGGAGCACCGATACAAGTTACAGCATGGATGAGTCTTAAAAACACTGTGTTAAGTGAAAGAAGGCGGACACGAAAGGCCGCGTACTGTACGGCTGCGTTTATGTGCAATATTCAGGATAGGCAACCCCAGAGCGGGAGACAGAGACTGGTGATAGGTGTGGGGGTGAGGAGAGTGTTCTGGCGTCAGATGGCTACACAGCTCTGCGAATACACTAAAGACCACAGAATGGTACGTTTTAAAAGGCTGACTTTTATGGTATATGGATAATACCTCCATAAAGCTGTTAACTTAAAACTGTGTATTGAATGCCTACTCTACACCAGGCACTGTTCCAGACTCTGAGGATGTAGCAGATGGTTTCTACCTTCACGTAGAGTATGGTCTAGGAGAGATAAAGAATACTAGTAAAAAAAATACACACACACACACACACACACACACACATACATATATAAAAATTGTGTTACATGCCAGACAGGAAATCAATGAAATGCAGTAAAGGAGAACAGTGTTGATACACAACCTACTTAGATAGACTGCAGTTCAAGTGCAGTCTTAGTTTTCCAGAGCCTGGCGCACAGTAGGGGCTTACTCTCCTCAGGTGGGTAAACGTGAATGTGGATCTCGAGGGGAGAAGTCTGAAGGCTTCCACCTGCTTACCTGGGGCAGTGAGTCCTTTAGTCTCAGACTTCCTTACCCACCAAGTGGGGCCAGCTCTCTTCCTCAGCCCAGGCAGGTTGAGATGATCCCTAGGAGGGACTTTCAGAGTCGCACGCGATAGATACAGAAATGTTAGCGTTATCATTATAAAACCTCAGGTGACTAGATTTGTTTTTTTGCACTTTTGATAGAAGGAAAAAAAAGGAGCCGTCAATGAAATGGCTCTATATTTGGTTTTTGCCTTTTTCTTTTATTAATGGCCACTTTCGCCATGTGATTTGGTGTCCGACAAGTTGACCCGCCCAGGCTCTTACTTTGTGTTCCTGACTCATGTTCACCACGACGGCCCCACAGTTCGGAGTCCTCATAGAAAAGTAACTTAATTTTCCGTGCACTAAGGCAGAAAGAATGAGGCAGTGTGCGTAGCGAAGGGTTCCGAAGGGTTTAATTCCACAGGAACTTGCTTCCGAGGTCCTCAATAAGCCTCGGTTATTCTCAGCGGTCTCTGAGGACCCATGGCTGGTCTGTGGGATGTGAAGGTAGCGAGCTGGCTTCCTGGCTAAAGTGAGAACGTGCAGAAACGGGCCTGATAACCAGGAGACAACGTTTCCTCCTCACACCCAGGCAAAAGAGGAAGATGAAGGAGGAATCTGTAGCTTTTTGAAATCTGTTTTCTCAGAAGTTGGCTATTTGTGCTCGCTTAATGCCTCATACGGGCGAGAGAGAGAAAACCCCAGACCCTGTTCCTGCATACCCGCAGTTCACCTCCCTTACAGCGAGGGCCTTGTAATATCTGGAGAGGATATTTTGGATTTATTTTGGTTTCCCGTCGGCTGACGTCATCAAACATGCATCATGGTGCCCTGCTTTGGGTTTGGAAAAAGCTCTGCGAAGCTATAAATCTTAAGGCATTTTACTATTTCCCCCCTCCCTTTTCTAAAAGCACAACCTTTCTGGTTTCTTTAGAAAAGAAAAAGAAAGAAAACTACAGAAGTGTGTATCGATCCCTTTCCCTCAGATCTTAACTGCCCAGGCTGTAATACCTTGCTTACATCTGCCAGGTTTTTGTGTGGTTTTGCGACATCTCCTTAATCCAGTGAGCATAAATAGAACGTTTCAATCATATTTGGCTACCAGGAACTTCACAGATAAGCACGCTAAAACCTTGTTGAAAGGGACTGTATGAGATTGTTTGCGATAAGATCATCCTAAAGCCCAGCACACAAATGAAAAACTTTTGTTCTTGGTGAAATTTGTTGATAGAGATATTTCAAATAAATGACTTAGGAGAACTCGGTGTTTTAAAACAAAGGACCAGTTACGTAACAGCCAGAAGCCCAGGCCTCCTGGTGCTCAGCAGCTGTGAAGACCCTTCTCGGAGCAGTTGCTGTGGGGAGATTAGAATGCCCCTTTGTCATTTCTGACCTCATATTTGAGTGCTCACACAGCCTTATCTGAAGGCACTGTACTCGGTGCGGTTATGGCCGCGGGGAATGCCATTGTCCTTCCTCATATTTTCAAAGTCTCAGGACAGCTCCTTCCACTCTCTGGTCAGCGCCGGGTTGGGCTTGATCCCAGGCCAAGGCAGGATGCATGGCTTTCTTTCTGAGAGCCCCGTAGAGGCCTTTGCTTTTGGACAATAGGGGCAACTGTTCTTGTGCTGGTGTGTCTGAGTGTGTATGTGTTTGTGTTGTGGTTTTTTTACCCCTACGTTTTTCCCTTTGAGTTCCCTTTCATGTTTGTTTATTAATTCAACAAAAATGCACTGAGTCCCTCCTCTTTCCTGGGCTCAACGACAGAGGTCGAGGGGACGGACTCCAGTTATGCTTCCTCCGTGAAGGAGGCTATCGCCTGGCCAGCACAGGCCCATGTCCGCCCTACAGCCTTTCTGTGTCATATGGATCCGATTAGAAGGGACCTAAGAAGTCATCTAAGTCAACCCTTGTATTGTAGCAAAGGCGTGAAGTGAGAGGGTGAATGGTTTGACCAAGGTCAGTGGGTGGTCACTGACAGAGCTGGAGTGAAAACCGAGTCACCTGCCCTTGGTCCGGTATGGCAGTTAGGGTGCCACATCTGTAATGTCGATGAGCCTTGAGAAAACGTGCCTTCTTTGGTTTTCTCTTCCCCTCCTTTAGAAGGCTCCAGAACCAGCCAATGGCCACCGTCTTCCACAGCTCCACTGGTCTGCATGCACAGCAGAGGGGCACGTGCCGTGTCCACCCTCCACCCACAAGCACTGCAGCACAGAAGGTGTTAACTAGCACTCTGTTAGTTCTTGGTTGCTTTTTTAATCCCTTGTTTGAAATCCTTGCCTTTTATTGGTATATTTACTTTATGGCATACATAAAGAGCTGTATTAAAAAATAAATTGTGTTGTAAAAGCATTTGGTAGTGTTTATTAATATTGACTAGTCAGAGAGCAATGAACTCTATTGCTAGAAGGATAATTTGTGGTAATACCAGCTAAGCATTCACAGTTTGTCAAATGACTATTTAATCTCAACATTTTAAAAAAGTGGGTAAAAGGATAATTTCCCTTATGCCTTGAGAAAATGAAAGTGACCCATTCTGCAGCCAAGATCAGAACTATCCCACGTCTTTTCTTCTGGGCAGTGGATGGCCTCCTCGCTGTTTCCAGGTGGTCCCAGAGCAGGCTCGCAGTGGTCAGGTCTTGCTCCGTCCCAGGGAGGTCAACAACGGCTTCACTGGCAATAGCCTCTCGTGTGTCTGCTCTGTCTGCCCGCGTCTGTGCTGAGAGGTTGGGAGGCAGAAATAAATTCACGATTCCTGTCCTCAAGGAGCTTCTAGTTTGGAAGAATTTGTAATAGTCCTAAATGGTGAACTTGATATTCCAAGAAAGTACATATGGAGAATGATCCCGGGCATATCTAATGTCATTGACTGCCTGCCCCCCCTCTTGTTGTTTGAATGAAAGGTAAGCAGACACTGCAGGTACCTTTTGAATTTCAGGGTCTTGGGAAAAAGAGCAAGCCCATTGCTAAAATGCATACATAACGCTAGTCCCTTTCCCAGTTCTGTTTCTACTTGAAGAGGTGAGTGAGACCAGGGAAAGGTTCTCTTCCCACTGGGTTTAGGAGTCCTTAATTGCTTTGGAGGCAGAGAGTATTTCGAGAGACAGAGGGACCCGCCTCACACCAGGCCTACGACAAGGGGAGGCAAGGCAGAAAGTCAGTCCACTTGGCCAGGTCCCACTCAGGAGAGGAACAGGAGGCTTGTGTGGAGGCCAGGTTCCCATGGTAAGTAGAAGATCATGGAGCGTATTGGTCCCCATGTGGGCAGCAGCAGGCTTTTGAGAGAAGGGGATCATTTAGACCTTGGTTTGCATCTGATTCATAGAATCTCCTGTCTTGTCCTTGCCTGGTCTGAGTACCCCTAGAAGCACTGCAGAGGTCAGGTTGATGGTCATGGGATCAGAAAGCAAAGCCCCAGGCATCAAGGTGGCTTCTGTGTGTGGAGCAGCTCAGACCAAGGAGGGGGCGAGTTGGAAGGACCTACAGGGCCACAGGGGCTGGAGCTGACTGTTGGTTTGGGGGATGGAGTCTGTAAAACTGAGAACAAGGAAAACATCACCTTATCATGGCCCTTATAGGATGGATTCCTTACTTTATTTTTCCTCTCTCAAAGGTGGGTGGTCCAGCTGTGGAGTCCCCTCCCACTCGCTTGCCCCAGTAACAGATCCTAGTCCTCAGTGCTGGTATGCCAGCAGAACTCACAGGTCAGACACCCTGAGCTCCCAGGAAGAGACTGAGGGAGTGCAGCCCTTAGGCAGTTGGAACAGAATTTCCTCTCTAAATGTCCCCTGCCTATTGGTCTGGTTGGCCTATGTTTGTCTCTGGGCAGAGGAACTTGGGAAGAACTAGAACTTTGGTGGTACTGAGCTTTGAACCCCTCCCTCTCAGGCATGCAGTACTGCTGTCCTTTCTCCTAGCATTGTCCTCTTGGTCCTCGGCTGCATGTGCCAAGAGGTGGGCCAAGCTTCTTCTGGCCCCTTAGGGAGCAGCTGTGATGGTCAGCTGTGCCTGGAGCCTGAAGGTAGGGAAGATGGGTCTGTCCTTGCTCCTGCTTTCTCTGCTGTTGTGTTCCAGGTGGCCTGGGGGAGGTGAAGGCTGATCCTGAGGGATGAGAGATTGGTCTGAGGCTCAGGCTTCATGCAGTGATGAAAGAGCCATCGGCTTTCCTGTGTGGACTTAGGGAGCCAGAGGACAGGGCCCAGCACTGGCTTGGAGGCTGCCCAGGAACCAGCTCTTATACTTGGAATTTTATTACAATGAGAGGAGGGATGGCCTAGACCCCCACCTTAGACAGAGGAATTTCTTTAAGAAAAAAAAGGAAAAATAAACATTATGTCATACACACACACACACACACAATTATGTGCTGCCATTATGTCCTACCCTTATATCATTTATAGGCTAAGGCAGGTGAATTCTATACATTTTCTGACTCACAGTAGTACAAAAAGGGTTTGGATGAACGTGTACTTGCTAGCCTGGTGAGAACTGTGTGGTTGAGAATCTGTGAGAAGGAATGAGTCTTTCTCTGTGGTTGCTTGTTGAAAGGTTCAGATTTACTTAGCCTTAATTTCTAGTAATGATTCAGTTTTCTTGAGCAAATAGCTAGAAACCTGTTAGAGGTTCATTTTTTTTTCTTTGTCTTTTTGGACAGAAGTGAAAATCTGTTAAATTCCAGGTGAGTTTACCCAGTTGGCCAGGTGTCGTCTGTGGTGGGACAGAGCTGGGGGTGGGGGAGATTGAGTCTGCTTCCCCAAAGCGGAGGGCCTGCAGCCGGTGGGGGAGATGGATCGTCTGCTGAGCACAGAATGGAGATGCGTGGGCCATGCTGGAAATGGGTGGCTTTCAAAACCGTGTTCAGCAGTGTTGCTGCTTCTCAGAGGAGAGAGTGTGAAAACCAAGGCAGTCTTCGGAAAGGTGCAAAAATGTCCCCGCCTCCTTCTTCCTGGGTGGCCTCAGATGGCCAGGAGCAGTTAGACCTTGGGAAAAGACAGGACCAAGCTGGGAGATGAGGAGTGTGCGGCAAGAAGAAAGGAGGTGGACAGATTTCCATGTTAGTCAAATGTTTGGCTGTTGCCTGAGGCGATGGCGGTGGAGGCTATGGTCTCCTACAGGTGTGAGCTCATACAGATGTGCACTTTACTGCATTCCAATTCCATTTCCACACTGGCCATTCTGCAGCCTGTGCCATAGAGAGGCTCTTGGTCACCCAGTGCCTGAATGCACTCAGATTCTTTTCCTTTGAATTATGAGAAGGCTCCACTTTTTCACATTCTTCCCTTGGTGTCTGAACAGCAATTCGAGATATGGGCTGACCAGTGTTGGGCTCCACTGAACTACCAGGCCTGTGAGGTGCTCCCTTTTTCTCTTCCAGACTTTGTGCTTTGCCCTGCTCTCTCTGCAGTGGGAGGGGCCTTTGTTCTTGTACTCCTGTGGGTCACATGCATGCCTGTGGTAACCTGTGTGGGGCACTGAGTTAGTGGGTCAGGTGCAGGCCAGTGTCCTTACCACAAGCATTGAAGAGGGTTGGATACCTGTGTCTCTAAAGGCTGGGTAGTGCATAGCACCAGAAGAGAGCCTGGTGATGAGTTCTGGAAGATTCCTTCACTGAGAGATAGACCACAAGTGAGAAAAGGAGGAGACTCAGGTTATATATATTAGAGTGTTTTTAAATGAATAGATTTCTGAGACTGGATGCCGATTTTTGCTTGGGCTATCCGAACTTGACTGCGTGGTGTCGTGGGACATCACCCAAGTGGAAATGTGGCTCAGGGAGAATAAATAATGCTCCTAAGGAATTCCTTGGAGGCCAGGTACAAGGATAAGGGTAAGACGTTTTTTAAAAAACAGATTTTATTTATTTATTTTTAGAGAGAGGGGAAGGGAGGGAGAAAGAGAGCGAGAGAGACATCAGTTGGTTGCTTCTCACATGTGCCCTGACTGGGAACTGAACCTGCAACCCAGGCATGTGCCCTGACCGGGGACTGAGCGCAGGTGCAGCCTCTCGCTTTGCGGGACAATGCCCAACCAACTGAGCCACACCAGTCCGGGCCATATGGGCAAGACTTTGCAGTGGTAAAATTTGATTCCAGATGGGACCAAAACCTTAGATATCACCCCCATCACTTTACAGGTGAAAAAATGTAGAGATATTGTGATAGTATCATTTGTCCAAGGTCATAAAGTAAATTAATGGCCGAGTCAGGATAAGGATCCAGGTCTTCTGGCTGCTCGCCTGGCATCCTGCCCTGCGCCCTGCCACCTCTGTAGCAGAGGGCTGGGGTGTGCCACCTTTCACACCACACCAGTGCAGTTGGCTGAGAAAGCTTCTTCCATCAGTTGCCAGGCAAATCATTCTCATGTGGGCAAAAGACAGGGAAGTTCCCCATGAAGTGTTCATTTTGGTGAAGAACTTGATGTGGAATTTGTAGGGAGAAGGGACGGGAGTCCCAGAGCAAGTGGGGACGGTTATCCTAGTGTTGGCTGTGGTATCCAGGAGACTGGTTGCTTCATAGTCCTTTTGGAAAACAAATCTGAATGGGTGTCCCCTTGTCCCTTCTGACAGTCACCTCCTGAGAAGTGGGCACCCCTGGGAGCTAAGGCATCACCAGTGAAGAAAAGGATGAAAATAAATAAGACCAAAACTCATACACTGCCAGCCACCAGCTGTGATCATGAATGTGGGCAAGGGGTTCATTTGCTAAACAACTTGTGAATAGAGCTTTTGCCACTCCTGGACCATCTATCAGAAAAGCAAATATCTGTCACGCCTGGCAAGTGACAGGGATATTCATCTGTTATGCATGTGCATGCTCGTGTGCAGCCACACACACTCACATGCCCGGGTACATAACTCCCGTCCCCTTGACCACGGTTTCACCTTCCACGGTTCTGGCTGCCTGCAGTCGCCCATGGTCTTAAAATGCCAAGTTTCCCCAACCATTGGCATCGCCTGCTCCTGACATCCACTGTTGACATCGTCACAGCTGGTTGGTGCAGGACCACCTGATGCAGATGATCCTCCTTCTGACCTATCTTCAGAAGGTCAGTAGTAGCCTAACACCATGTGACATATGATCTCACTTCATCTTATCTTGTAGGGACCGTGGCATCTTACGCCATCCTGAGAAGGGCGAATATAGTACAGTGAGCTATTTTGAAAGAGGAAGACCACATTTGCATAACTTGTTGTTGTGTATTGTTATAATTGTTCTATTTTATTATTAGTTCTCATTTAGTTCGCCTAATTTATAAATTAAACTTTATTCTAGGTGGGTAGGTAGGTATGTCTAGGAAGAAAACGTCATGCATATAGGGTTTGGTGCTACTTGGAGTTTCAGGCATCCACTGGGACGTGTCCCTCACGGGTGAGGGGCCTCTGCGTTGAAAAACACAGTTTGCCCAGAGTGCTGTTGAGACACGTCCTAGTGCCTAGCATTGTGAAACACACTTAGAGTTGAGAATGTTCAGTTAAAATGTTCTGTACTGTTACTATTTCTCAACTGGATTGGATCCTCTGCGGCCAGGAGTAAGATAACACGGGGGCGGGGTGCACTGCCGTGTCTCGGACGAGGGTGTGTGTTCGTGCGATTGAGAAATCTTTTGTTGTCTTTGGCAAGGAGTACAGGGAAAGCCAACAAACAAAACCGTGATTGGGAAAGAGCTCTACTTTGGGGACCGGGTGTGACTGCTCTCAGAGGCCACGCACACCGGACACCATATGCTGTCTTCAGGCCCTGAGACTGCAGAGCTGGTTTTAACACACTGCTGGGTCCTCATTGTGGGACTCGAAGGTGGTGGCAGTGGGTGGCTTTAGTTTGGTTGTTATGACCTGGGCACTACGGCCCGGACCTGGGTGCTGCTGGCTTGAGTGTGTAATACTCCCTCTTGCCTCTCACGTTTGTCTGTCAATAGCAGCCGCTCTCGAAACTTTTACTGTGGTCTTAACACGTCAGCGTTCTGATTGTAGTAGGGTGTTGTCTGGAAGGGGGCTGTGTGTGTCTTCTGCCTGTCCCACCATCCTTGGCTCCTGCCCTTGGCTGCCACTGCCCAGCCTGTTCCTCAGGCCAAGCACCCGGGAGGTGGTGGGCGAGGTGCAGAGGTGGGTAGAGGTGGATGCTGGACCTGGCAGAGGCATGTACGGACCTGAGAACAGGAGTGTGGGTGGGAGGAGAGTCAGTGCCCCGAGCCAGGCGGCCCACATGCCCGCCAGCCGCTCAGAGCCTCGGCCGTGTGCACATGACCCTCTTCCAAGTGCTCAGCTCCCCACTGGTGCATCTGCTTCCCTGCGCTTGTTGGCTCCATTGCTGGCTCCTGACTGAGCAGTGGGGTCTGGTGGGAAAGGCCCTGGGTTTGGGGGTGAGGGGTCAGAGCGCTGTTGTAGGCTGGGCCCATGGTTACTGTCTTCCTGGAGTGATCTATGTGCCCAACCCTCCTCTCAGAGTGGCAGTGATGGTAAAGAGAAGCAGCGTGTGTGCAGTACTTGGGAAAACCAGAAATGACTACTACCACCTTTCAGTTAGGGAATCTGACCTGGTTTCCTGAAGCCTTTCTGTCTGTCAGGGCTCACCCTGCAGCAAGAAGTAGAGGGAAGACATCTGTGTCTTAGCGGGGCCTTAGGGGAAGGGTGTGCGTGTCGGGGAGTCGCTGTTGGTCCGAGAAGCCCAGGGAGAGAAGCGTCTTGTGTCTGTGAAGACGACAATTCATTAATAAGCTTATTCAATGGCTGCTAGTTGCCGCTCGAGTGGGAGCTGAGGACATGACAGTAAAGGTACAGGTGCAGCCCTCCTGCGCCCAGTGGTCCCCTGGGGGGGGGGCACAGGTGTGTGCACGGTCACAGTACACTGGGGGCCTTGCTGTGACTGAGCTAAGTAGAGGCCCTGTGGCCTCCATGTACGATTTCTGCTGGTCTGACTGGGAGCATCACGTCTCCCTGACGGTCCTGGTGCTTCTTCCTCCTTCCCTCTGAGACTGGATCTGATTTCTGTCGTCGTTTTTTGTTCTTTGGTATATGTACCAGGGAGCCAAGCATTAGGAGGTGTCCTGCTCTTCTCACTCCTGGACAAGACCAGGAGTAGATGCTTCTTTGTCAGGGGTCCATAGGAAAAAGGGGTGCTCTAGGCAGTCAAGGGCCTAGGACGTTTCCATCAGTGCCCATCTCCAGCTCCCCTGCCCTCCATCTCCCTTCCTCCTGTTCACCAGCCAGAGGGATGGCTGCAGAGCCCCCAGGTAGGGGTGGGTCTGCCTTCCGTCCAGCCAGAGCAGCAGCAACTTCTGTTTTTCTTTCCCCACAGGAAGCTGCACAGCGGAATGAAGACGTACGGGTGTGAGCTCTGCGGAAAGCGGTTCCTGGATAGTTTGCGACTGAGGATGCACTTACTGGCGCATTCAGGTAGGCAAGGACGCCTTGACTGGTGCCTCTGAGCACAGGTAGCCACCTCCTGACCCCACTCGGAGCACACATGGTCCCCGCTGCCAGCTGGGGCCTTGCTCTGCCTTGTCCCTCGGGTGCTCCCTCCAGGTTCCTGAAGCTAAAAGTCCATCCTGATGGTGTGATCCGACTTCTAAAGCAGACTGTGGTTTCATTAGCAAAACAACTTTGGAATTAGGTTCTCGCTCTCTAATGAATCTGACTATTGGGTTCACATTATACAGAAGCCTTTAATTAAATAGATATAGAAAGGTTGGAACACAAAGCTAGTTATATCGTGCTGTCTCCGCAAGTTAATTTTACCCTGTTCTAGTGGGGTTGACTGGGCGCTGTCGGTGTTTTTGCTCGTGTTTGGGCAAAGCTGCTCTGCCCCATTAGGTGTGAAAAGGGAAGAAGCTCCTGACGACCAACGTGCCTGACAGTCTTGGTGGAAGGAAGGACACGGCAGGCCTTGTGTGCGGCTTCGAGGCCCAGGGGTCACCTAGCTTCAGTTGTAGAGCCCCTCCCCGCTTTGTGCCAGGGCCTGTACACGCTGCCTTCTTGTCCCCATGCCCTTCAGCCTTGGCATCACATTTTGGGGGAGAAGAGAGGATCGTCTTCTTATCTGGCCTTCTCTCCCCTCATCCCAATGGTCAGCGTCTGCCGGTTCTTTCCCCAGACTGCTCCCAGCATTGGGCTCTCCAGACAGCTTCGTGTCTGTGAAGTGAGCATGGGCTTTGGGGTTGGGCCAGTGAAGGTGCAGCTGTTGTCTGCGACGTGACCTTGGCAGATTGGCCTTCTGAACCCAGTTTCTGCATCTGTAAAGTGCAGGTGTTACTGGCTCATATCATGTTTTTTTAGTATTAGGTGACAGAATATATGTTAAAGGTATCCAGCTCACTCCCCGGCACGCAGTTGATGTTTAATGAACGTCGACTGCTTCTGCTCCTACCTTCCTCCCTTCACCCCAGTTTTGACGTTGTCACCCTGGGGCGTGTTCCTTCCACCGAACTCCATAGTGTCTGGTCTGGCTGGCAGGCAGCTGCTGTCTGTTCTCACTCCGTCCACGGCCTGTGTGGTCGTGTGGGTGCCACTGGGTGGTTTCTAATACGTTAGCTCGTCGCCGCCCTGCTGCAGAGCAAGGGGGAGAGGGAGATCTGCACTGCACTGAATGCTCTCTCTCCTTGGCTTTTAGGGCCCTTTCTAAAGTGACCTAAGCCCTTCTTGCTTCCCATCCTTCCCTCTTCCAGATCCAGGGATGGGGCCTCACCAGGTGGCGGTCTGTGTTGGCATGTTCGCTCCGTCTGCATGTCTTTGTGTGTTCCGTCCCTCCTTCCCATCAGTTCTTTTCACCCCACACCTGGTCCACTGACCAGCCTCCTCCTGCCTACCTGTCCCACATGGGCCAGCATCCTGCACCTGGGCATTCCAGCATTCACCGTCTGCTCGGTACTCAGGTACTGCTTTTGTTCTGTTTGCATTACTTACACCGTCTATCTTCTTGCTTTCCTTCAGCTTTTTATGCTGTTTAGGGTTCAGCGTGGGGTTCAGGAGCTGCCTGCTGACAAGGCTGGCCAGCCCCCAACTGAGTGCAGAGTGTGTGTCTTCCGTTTCATGTGCTCCCTGCTCCAGGCCCTGTGTGGTCTCTGACTGCGTGGTGTTGGACACTTGTGTGCAGGTAACACGCTTTCAGTCTGTGGTCACAGTGTCCTCAGCCCTCCCCCCGCAGCATAGTAAGCGTCCTTGCCCTTTACTCCTCCGAGCCCACTGCTCTGGCCGGCCCTTCTACTTCTGGGTTTGCTCTGTGTGTGTGGAATACCCCTTCCCCAGTCTTCCCGGGTCTTCATGGCCCCCTCTGCAGTGCCATCCTTGACAGCGCCCCACCTCCAGCAGGAAGCAGGCCTGCCTTCTGAGTGTCCGTGTTTCTTTACCTGAAGTGTCTTTGGACACGGTGTTTCTTCTTTGTGTCATGGTTATTTGTGGACTTGCCTTAACTCTTCTGCTTGAGAGTCAGGGTTGGGAGTTTGGCACATTCCTCCTGACCGTGTGACTTAGGTGAGAAATGTCAGCTCTCTGAGCCTCCGTATCCTCATCTGTCAGAAGAGGACTCCACCCTACGTCAGAGAAGTTGGGAGGCTCACATCAGACACTTAGCACTGTGCCTGAGACATGATAGGTGCTCAGCCTGTGTGACGTTCCCTTCCGTCTGCTCCTCTAGTCGACCGTGAGCTGCTTGGAGACGGGGTCTGGCCCCGTTATGTGCAGCACACTGCCTGGCACATCAGTGCGGTCGGCGGATGCTGGCTGAATGAACGAACGAGTGCAGCCTGGGACACCTGTGGGCAACCTCGGGGAAACTGGTCTTCCTCCCGGTCTCTTCTGCGATGGAAACTGCTTAGACTGTGTCCCAGGGGTTCACTGGGGGGCAGCCAGGAGCCCACTGGCTCTTAGGGGCTGAACGCAGTTAGCCCCTGTCTCCACTGAAAGGCACACTTCGGCAGTGTTGGCGGGGCCAGTGAGCAGTGGCAGAGAGGGCAGAAGCTTCTTACACACTTTGAGAGGCCCAGAGCCCCACTTCAGACAAGACCAGTGACTCTGCAACACCCTCTGACTGAGATCTACTTCGGGGCCTCCTAGGGACGCCCCGGCAGCTTTGGGAGCGGGTCCTGGCTCCTAGGTTTTCCTTCCGTGCCTGAAGTCTCATTGTGCAGATGGTCTGTCCCTCTGAAATTCACTTGCCAGTGCCCTTGTAAGGGAGGGTTTGGTGATGGGGACAGTGCAATGGGTCAAAACAGTGCTTTCAGTCCGTCTTGCAGATAGCTCATAGCCTGCTTAGAGTGACATTTCTGTTCCCTGCTTTTTCTTTCTGCTGTTTCTCAGACCTCTCACCTCTGTGCTAGGATGTCTTGAAAATGAAATAGCAACAAGGGCTTGTGAGGCTGGACCACTTCCTAAATTAAACGTTTGCCCCCCCGCCGTTGAACAGTGAAGGCCTGGGGCCTCTGGAGAGACCGGGCACTGTGGGGCGTGGGGCTGGAGGGCTGGGCTGGTGGTGCCAGGTCTGCTCTCAAATTCTAGCAGCACTAGCTGGGCTTTACGCCTTCTGCCTCCTCTTCCAGTTGCTGGATCGCAGAACTGTGGGACATTTAGAGGTGAGAGGAGATGCACGAGGTTTTTTTGCTGCTGTGTTTGGAAGGCTCCCTGCAGGAAGCTGACAGCAAGACAGTCTCCAGTGCAGACCCCTTTTGCAGAAGATCTCCAAGGGTTGGAGCAGCAGTGAAGAGCCTAAAAGAGCAGCATTTGCTCCAGAAGCCTGGGGACTAGTTTCTTAAAGGGGGCAGGCCGTGGAGAAGTGAGTCTGGGACCTGGTTTGGGGTCCTGGTGCTACCTGCTGTCCCTTGCACAGGCACATTCCTGCTGTTGTCCCCTGTTCAGTGGAGCCAAACGGCACTCACTTCCTTGCTCCCTCCCCTGCTCGGCCTGCGAGCTGCCCCCACCCCCTCTTGGCCAGCACGGCCTGTGTTTGTTATTGTAGCTCTGGCCCAGCGCCAGGCCTGGCCCAGAGCCAGCCTTGTGGGTACAGTGTGTACAGTGAGTGCTGGGCCAAGTTTGTCATCATCCGTGATTAATTTTTTTCTAACCTGGTAGGGGAGGGGCCGAGGAGGAGGCAGGGAGAGAGTTTCTGCCATGCCTGAGAGCAGCCCGCATTTAATTCTGCAGAGACGTTATTTACGAAGGATAAGCCGCTCTTGCTTGTTTATCCCTCTCAGCGGTTCCCTCTTCCCATCCTCTTCTCTCCATTTCCCTGTGCGAGGAAATCAGCCTGTGTGAGAGCAGCATGTGAGGTCTTGTTTTCAGTGACCAGAACACTAACTTCACACTCCTAAATCAGTTTCATTGTGTTGAAATGGATCATTTGTTTGCTTGGTAGGCATGGTAGGCATCTGAGACGATCCTTTCTCTTTCTTCTTTTTTTTAAATTATTTTTTTATTTTTTAAGACGCTATTGGGGTGTCCAACCCGCGGCTGCACATGGCTCAGGATGGCTGTGAATGAGGCCCAACACAAAATCGTACATTTTCTTAAAACATTGTGAGATTTTTTTGTGTGATTACGTGTCACAGTGTATTTAATGTGTGACCCAAGACAACTCTTCTTCCAGTGTGGCCCCGAGATGCCAAAAGGTGGGGCAGCCCTGCGGCCTAAATGGTAGTAGTGAATGTTCGGCTTAATTGAAGTTTCGGTTTCGATTTGAGTAAACTGATCAAGTGCTTATGAGCTATACCTGATGATAACAAGTTTAAATTAACAAACAGTAACCTAAGCCATTGACTAATGAGATTGACCTGGCCAGGCCTTGCGTTCTCAGAGGCAGTTTTGGGGGGTCCAGGAGGGCTCAAGGGTTGGGTCTGACCACCTCTGACGCTTTATAAAGCTGCCCCTTCTGGAGCATGAACCTGGAGGGTAGGATTTCGGCAGTGAGCAGGGGAGGGGTCCCATGGCCCTTTGGGCCCCAGCTCACTCTGAAGCCTCTTTCCTTACCCTTGTGGAAGCACCAGGGATGGACTGCTTCTCTTTGGCACTCCTTGTCACTTTAGAGTGGGGTGTTGCTGCAGAAACCACAGCCTCGGGCAGTGACTCCAGTCAGTTCTGCGATTTGCTAGTGTCTGATTTCCCATTAGGTAGGATTTCCCACAGCTTGGTGTATCATTCTTAACATGCTGGTGGATTATAAGTGAGCACACCCAGAATTGCTTGCCCCTATTTTTGACTTGGCTGGGTACTGTTGAGAGGCTCGCATATTTCCGCGGCCCGCTCATATTCTGAGAGTGTCATTTGGTTTTGGAGCCAGCGGACATTTACTAAGCACTAATTATGCTCCAGGCTCTATGTACTTTGCACTGGAGAATGCCACAGCATCCCTGCCCTCAGGGAGCTTACGTCAAGGCGAAGAAGTGTTTGACTACAAAGTAATGGGAAAAGCAGGTGGTAGAGTGCGCACAGCACCCAGGAGTTCTGGGAGGAATTCGGAGGAGAAGGGTGTTCTGGAGGATGGTAGACCTTCAATGCGTGGTGGGAAAGGAATTCTGAAAGGAACTGGTGGAGGAAGCCCAGGTTGCCTATGATGATACCCAGTGTAGCTGGGGTATGTAGGCTGTGCGTTGGGGGAGGGGAGCAGGGAGGAATGGGGCAAGATTGTGGAGGCCCTTGAACAGTAAAAATGAGTTTTACCCCCATCACTCAGTGGAAAGCCAGTGGAAGATTAAATAAGAGATTAACAAACATGTTTTCCCTCTCAATAGGAAGGACTGTGGGCTTTTTGTTGTAGACTGGACAGGAATGTAGGGTTTATAAGACTCCCTGGAGGAAGGGCATGCCTGGCGGTCAATTTGGGGGCATGGCTGGAGCATAGAGTCTGGTGCCTCTTGCACTGGTGAGGCGCACACAGCCTGCCTCTGAGAGCCCGGTCCTGTTAGGGGCCTGTCTTCTGCACTTACTCCTCTTGTCCTTCTCACTGAGAAATCTCCCTTGATCCCCTCTTCCCCGTAGTCAGATCCACTGGGAAGGAACGGTCTTTGGCCGATGATTTTCTGATTCCAGCAGCAGCATGGCCTCCCAGGGCACGTCATCTGGGGCCCTGGTCATCCATCTGGCAGGACGGGGCTGGAGGGATTGGGGCCGAAAACCAGATTGCTTTCCCCTGTCCTGATTGGCTAGAAGGAAGGGAAATTGTGAGATGTCAAAGATCTGTGGATTGTGCTTGTTCCCTTTTTTCTTGTTTTTGCAACACTTAGCTTTGGGGTTCAAGATTCTTCTTCCCAAAGTCAGAGAACAAGCGGGGAGCAACATAGCTGACAAATTCCCTATGACTTCAAGGCGAGGAAATGAGCTAGCTGGCCCCCGCACCGATGATGGGAGAAGCATCTTAGGGTTCAGAGACGGCTCCCAGGACCTGCAGCTTCCTCCCCTCGTTCACCTCCCTTCTCCCGGGTCAGGTGTCTGCTCAGAGCTTGGCCAGTTCACGCTGTCACTGCTGAGAATGTCAGTGCTCCCTTCTTGTTCGTCTGTTGTCACCAGGGCAAAACCGAGCGAGCGATAACCAAGGGGAAACTCCCAGGTCCTTTCACTGTCTCCCCATGTCCTCAGGGGTGGGCCCGTGGAGGGCTTGGGCGTGACGGAGATCGGATGTGAGTGGCCCAGAGGCCCCACCGCCTTCCCTGTGGTCCGGGTGGGTGCCGGGGGTGTGGAAAGAGCATACCGAGTGAAGAGAAGCCGCTTTCCCGGGCTCTCTCTTGAACGCACTTCTCTCTCTCTCCCTCCCTACTCTGAATTTGGCCTGCTTCCCGAACTTTTTCCCAGAGCGGTGTCGTCACTGGCCTGCCTGCAGGTCTGGATGTTCTGCCAGCATTCCAGAGAGTTTATGATCGCTTGCAGATGTGCCTCCAAGAACACACTGTACCCAAAGCAGAAATTAATGCAGGCTTGACTGCTGTCCAAGCCCATACACGGGAGAGAGGAAAAAGAAAACAAAAACTGTTTAATGCTGTTTATAAATTATACACTGGCTGATGAAAAATACATTTCTCCCCCCCGTCTCCCCCCTTTCTCGCCGCCCCCACCCCCACCCCTCTCACTTTCTGCCTAAGAGCCTAAACTGAGACCCGAGGAATATGGTTTTACTTTTTTAGCTCCTGTTTTGGCTGGGATCCGAAACCTTGCTGCTGATTCACAGCCAGAGTATTTTTCCCCTTTACCTGATGAAATATACTGATTTTTTCCAGCCCAGATGGGGTGTTTTGGTTTTGTTGTCTGGGTTTTTTTTTTTTTAACTTTTTTTCTTTGGCCAGGGATTTTGTTGACAGCGAGTGGCAGGTTTTGTGCCGGTGCTGGGTGCTGTGCTGGCCCCCTGGGGCAGAGAGAGCCCCCGCATCTGTCTGCCTCAGATGGGGGGTCTAGTCCCCCAGCCCTGAAGATGTCACTGCTCTCAGGCCAGTGGAGCAGAGAAAGTTTGGCAAGTTCACTGCAGGTCATTGTATTAAACAGTGTTTTCACTACTTCCCTCCTACCCCTTCACCTCCAGCCCCTGTGTGAAGAGGGGTTCACATAGCCCCCCCATACATGTCTCTGCCTCCATATGGTGCCTTAGCAGGGGTTTGGGGAGCTCGTTACATCTCCCCCTCTGGATCCCAGCCTTTTCCCTACACCCAAGTCCCCCAACCCAATTTATTCTATAAATTCGTTTCCACATTATGTCTATCCATTTACATGGCTTTTGTGTTTTTTTAATACTGCTAATGTTTATCATTTGCCCAACAGGCTCGACAGATTTTGCTTCCTGTAGAGCATCGAGGCTTTAGAGCCCCCTCGTTGCTAAGTAGCAGTCTCCCTGTACTGTAATGGGCTGATTTTGCATTCTGTTCAGCGCTGTATCTTATTTTTGTATGCAAGACAAAGTGTTTTGGTGGGAGACGATTGCGGCAGTGTCTGGAGGCTGTTTGGAGTTTTATGGGCTGTACAGTACACTGTGTGCTCTCCGCACAGAACACAGGCTGCTGAGTTTTGGATTGGATTTGTCATTTTCCCCCCTCAGAGAGGGGCCTGTCAGATAGAACATTACTTTAAGGGTGGAGGGAAGAAAGTGGAAATTATGTAATAGCCTCCTCTTCTTTCTCTCTGTCTCCGTGAGTGTGTCTCCTTCGCGTGTTTCTCTCTCTCTCCTCTCTGGTTTTTCCATGCCCAAACAGGGTGGCTCGTCCCCACCCACCCCCTTTCATACCGCCATATAATTTTGTGGAGCTAGACGGTGACATTCCTATCAGGAAATGATTGGCTCTAGAGAAGTGGATGTCAGGACATCCTGTGTGTCTTGCCGTGCACTCCCCTCTCTGTCCCCTCTCCTCTGCATCGCCCTTTCCCTCTTTCAGGCTGTGGGCTACTTTGCTGGCCCCTGTTTTCTTCTGAGGCTGTAGGTAGGGATGTTGCATGGGACCCACCCAAAGGCACTGTCATTTCCTTATTTCCAGAGCCTTCCTTTTTTGCTTCCCAGACATGCACTCCACCAGGACTCTCAGCTGGTCCTCTGCTGTCCTCTTCTCCCCTGGGCCCTCGGGCCCTGGCTCTCTAACCAGGCTGAGCTGGGGTCCCAGTGCTGGGGCCGTGCCCGGAGACCAGATGCAGCCACACCCCTGGGCCGCACTGTCCGGGTGCTGTCATTCTCAGCACTCTCTTTGAGCTCTGTGGTGGCAGGTGCTTATTTTTCAGCTTTGCTCCTCTGTCCTTTCATTTCACTCCATCTCTTTGTCCCTGTCCTTGCATCGGTATTGGCCTCAGCCTTTCCTTGTGTTTTCCATCTTCCTTCTTAGGCCTTTACCTTTCTTTGTCTCCATCCATCATGGTTGGCCTTCTGGGTCTCTGTCGTCCCTCAGAGTTTCTCAGCTTGGAAGCTGGGTTGGAGGCTGGGATGGGGAACAAAATGTCCCTGTGGCCCAGAAGGCCTGGGGAGCACCTGCAACCTGTGTATTCCTGTCCCTTGTCTCTTGGGGACCAGAGTGGGGCTCTTTAGCATGGCTCCTGTTTTCCTGGGTCCCTACTTAAGATGAGCTGGGTGTGGGCATGTGGATGAGCAGGATTAATAAGGTTTGCAAGGACTTTGCTACTAAATAGCACGTCTGACTGGCACGGTGCTCGCAGAGGTCTGTACCGAGCACCTGAGTGCTGAGCCTGCACGTGGCACCATGTGGTTTGCTCACCTCCACCTTCCATGCCCTGTCTGGCATACTGCCTGGCACGCGGAAGGCCCTTGGGTAAGTGTTAAATAAGTGAGTAACCTTTTACTAAAGTGTTTGTGCTTCTGGGGCCCATCAGGATTCGGTAGGGTCCGAGACGTACACAATTTCTGGTGCCCTCTCTCAGAAAAAGATTATGAATGGCAAGTGTTAGAGCTCCTCCCAGGGAATGGGCCAGAGTAAGGGAGAGGCCCAGAGCTTCAGCTTCATTACCTTCAGGGAGAACCAGCCTTTGGGAACCCTCATGAGGAGCTGACAGGAAAGGACCCCACCGTCGGGGCAACTGAGTGGGGAGAGTCAAGGATAGGACTGTGACACCCGCTTAGCCCCAGGGACCCTCAGAGCGTGGGGCTGCCATGTTCACAGGCCCTCAGGCCTGCATTCTGCAGAGTCAGGACAAGGCGTCCCAACTGTGGTGGACTGCCGAGGTTCGCAGTGGACCTGGAAACCTCTTTGTCTCTCACGCTGTCTTCTGAATGAAGCCGACTTGCATGGCTAGACCCAAAGTCCCATCTTGCCCAGAGCCACCAGGTGGATGGACACACATGGTAGCATCCAGGCCTTCACACTGACCTTCAGCAACTCTCAGTGGAATGATTGGACATCTACCCCTCTGCTGGTGCTTCATTTGCCTGGGTCTGTGGCTTTGCCTGTCCTGCCTCCCTGGGGCAGTAGAATGGCATCTGATGGGGGCAGAGCACCGGTCTCCTCCTGGTGTGTGTGTGGAGGGGTGTCTCGGAGAGGACCCGTGAGAGCGAGCAGTCCCGGAGGTGATGGGAAGTGTACGTAGACGTCTAAGGGTCTGTCACATCGAAGAGTCTGTTCTGCGAGCTTCCAGATTCGGGCTTGTCTATTAATTAGGGTCAGTGGAAGAAGCAGGATTGGGCATGTCTTTCAGAAAGATGCTACTTACTTCCTGGAAGGTGTGGAAAAGCTGTAATATATGTTCCTAGCAAGGAGGGCAGCTGTGTGTGTGCGCATGTTGGATACGCATGCGTGAGAAAAAAGGGATTGTGAAGAAGTGTTTACCTGAAATACTCAAAACTGTGCCTTTGCTGTAAGGCCCCCACACAGACCGTTACCTTGCAGATTTAAAATTAAATGAGCTCCTCCTATCTAGTGACTTCAACCGACATTCATGCTTGATTGCAAAGCCCGTGTTCCCATTGCATTTCAACTTCATTGTTTGTTTATTAATTCTCAGGTATTGGTGGTGCGGTTCCCCTTCTTGGACTCCACCAAGAACATGTTGATTTTATGTGATCGATGGGAAGGTTTCAACAGGACCCCACTGAAAAACCTTTTCATTTTAAAAATAGCCCCGTGACCTCTAGGGCTGAGCCTGGAGTTTCTGAGGAATCCAGCATGCGGAGGTGAACATGAGTTGACTTGGGAGGGGGCTGACGTTTTGCATTTTTTAATTTAGTGATTCAGGTTTCATATGAATGACTCTGTGTTCCTTGCAGTACTCTGCATTTTCATAACTGTCTCTTCCACTCTGGGTAAAGGAAGGGAGGGAAGAAATAGCAGCAGCAGCATTCTGTGGGCAAAGGAAGAAAACAAGAGAATGGGGCAGAGAACAGGCTAAATTTAAAATTGTAATTGGCTGACTTCCACTGGCTTGCGGGTGTTTTAATGACTCATAATAACTTCATTTAAAACCAGCTGAGCAGAAAATAGATTGGAGAGGAGCCTCGGGCCATTATGGATTTGTTTTTTTTGACAAGCTCGGGTTTTCAGCAGCCAGGAAGGCTCTCAGAGAGGGCTTGGCTGTGTTCTCTCTCCCTCTCTCAGGGTTGGTGGTCTGCCTGGGAGAGATTGTATAGAAACCAGGGCTGCCTTTTTTCACCCCCACTCCCCCCCCCTTTTTTTTTAACTGATTATAAATAGATGCCTTGAGGTATTATTTTAGCATCAGTAGGATTTTTTTTTTTATTTTTGATGTGGTAAATGGAACATAAATAAAATTGTTTTTGAAATTGCTGAATTAATTAGGTAGTAAAGCAACTACGATGCATTCATTTCCTTTGCTTGTTGCCCCAATTCATATTTGAGGGATTTTTTGTTTTTCCCAATCCCCTCCACCTCTCCCCCACCAGCCCCACCTCCTTCCCAGTGTGGGCCGACCTTTGAATGGCAAATTTCTGTTAGCATCAGATCTGTGGGACTTTGACAGGATTGGTTCTGTCCAGCTACCCCATCAGCTCGAGGAAGCACGAGTTTTGGGAACTGCCAGAAAAGGTTCTGACTGCCTCTAGTCGTTCTAAATAGATCCTGCCTGTTTCCGGTGCTAGGACGGGTGCCAGCCCCGCGAGCGCTCCTTTTTCTCTTCTCTTTGTAAAGCCAGCCGGCTCCGCCAATGGATGCGTCTGTCTGGGCAGAAGACGAGGCTGCCCCCATCTGATTGCTCATAGCCATTTATCTACCTGCTCTTGTGGCACCTGTCACCTTCTCTGTGTTACAGCTATTTATTTGCTTGTCCGTTTCCACCTACTAGGTCTAAGCTTCTTCAGAACATGTGATTTATTTCCATGTGCCCCATCCTGCCTAGCAAAGTAACCTGCAAGGTGGTTATCACTTGGTTGTTTTTTGAACAAACTAATGGGTGAGTGGACGAGGGTTTGGATGGGTGCCTGAAAGGGAATGCCCCGAGGCACTCCCCTCCTTCCTTCCAGCCCTGGGGGTCCGTAGTCTGGGTGAGAAGACGAAGATCAGAGGCAAGACCGTATTGGTAATGTGCTCTGTTGCATCTCCACAGCCTAACACATGGCAGGCTTTCAGTGAACATCTGTGGGACGAATGAATGGCTCAAGATGGGCAATGGGGGTGAGGGGGGCAGGAAATGCACTTACGTTTATCGGATGCCTGCTCCGTTCCAAGCGTGGTGCCTGGTGCTCTGCATGTCTGAACCGACTTAATCTGACATTGACCTTAGAAGGTAGAGATTCTGATTTCATTCTGCAGGTGAGGACATTAGGCTTGAAGAGTTGAAGTAACTTCCTTCAGGTCACAGCCAAGGCTGTCTGCGCACCACCCCCATCTCTCACTCACACACACACACACACACACACTTTTCAAGTATACCATGCTGCTGTGCCTGAGTATGTAGAGATAAGTAATGCCTCAGAGACTGGGGAGCTGGGATAGGGAGAATAGAGAAGCTCTGTTGCCAGAGTTCCTGGGGATGGGACAGGGCAGCACAGGAAGTAGATAATGTTCAGGCCCTGATACCTGGGCCACCAGGAACAGGTGTGTAGCTTATTAGCCTCTTCCTGCTCTGCCAGAGTCCCATGTGTTTGCTTATAGCCTGCATTGTGCTCATTACTTCCCCCCACTGCCTTGTAGGGCTGGGGGTAGGATGGTCCTGGGTACATTGTTCAAGGGCCTGTGGGTGAGTATTTGACCCTCCCACCCTGGCAAGAGCTTGGCTGTGTGATTTCCCCACTCCTGCTCCCTACCATGGTCCCACGTGGGGCGGAGGGGCAGGACCAGGTTGCTGCCTATGGTCCCTCCTGCACGGTGACTCAGCTGGGTGCTGTGCCCCTGGTGTGTGTGTATGTGCCTGCGATGCTGAGTCAGGAGTGAAAGGGGCAGCAGATCAGTGCTGCTGCGTCCCAGAAACGTGGGAGCTGGCACTACTTGGATTGTCACTAGCTCCTAAGATTTTCAGTGTCTCAGAGTGTGACATGTCAGAAAGATTGCAGCCTTTCTGACCTTTTGGATGCTGTCCATCGAAGCTGGACCCCTTGGCATGAGGCTCATTATGCGGTCATTTCTCCAATAATCGCATCTTCCCCAGGCAAGTGCTGGGGATGCTGGAGCCTTCTCTGGGGACCGAAACATCAACCAAATGGGAACCAGATGGTGAAGGCTGGGCAGCAGAGAAACCTCAATGACTGTTCTGGGTCACTACATGTGGCTCTCTTGGGAGAAAATTGTCCGTGAATGAATTCATCAGTTAGCAATAATGGACTGAGGACCAGTAGCAGTTAGGACCGGGCAGGACGAACAGAGGGGCTGTAGCCAGCCAGGGCCCTTACCTGCAAGGAAGGGGCTGTGGTCTGGCTGAGGGAATGCTGCCAGCCCTTCCTCAAGGCTGGGTGTGCGCACCATCCTCGGAAGGGGGAAGAGTGAGTGTGGCAGAGTTTGTAAGAGAGACAGACTTCCAGGGACAGGGGTGATGAGGACTGGAAGGGGCATCTTGGGGTTTTGATGGGCTCGTTCCTGCTGGAATGTCCATCTGGAACTTCATGGTGGGAAAGAGGCTTGCTTTTCCTCCGGTCAAGAGGAAGCCAGGCCTTTGAGCTAGAGAGTCGGCCAGGCAGGCGTCTCTCTTCCTTCCTCCGCTGCCCACGTAGAGCCCAGGTTCTCATACTTGAGGACCCTCAGAGCTCTAAGGATGTTATGACCCTCCTGGGCCTCCGGGTTGAGAAACACTGCATTCAAAATTAACACCGGGCACTTCAGCTGGTCCCTTCATTGTGAAGTATTCACAAAACAAACCCAGTTGTGAAACTGAATGTAGATCCAGAGTATTATGCCTTCCTCATCCATGACCCGATGAACCCCAAGACATGTCTTGAGTGCCCAGGGCTCCCCAAAGCCCAGGTTGAGAATACATAGCTTAGAGGGGAGCCCGTTGGTGAGGTTGAGGACTGAGACTTGGCTATTCTGGGGGGAAATGGAGGAACAGGAAGAATGTACCCAGAGCCCAAGCCTGTGTCCTTGGACCACACGAATGAAGCCCCTGTGTTTGTCTTTCATGAAGGGACTCTCCCCACAGATGGGGAGCCAGGGAGAGAGGGGCAGGTGCTTCTGTAGTTAGGGGCTCCCTTTGTAGACTGTCCAGGATTCAGGCTGACAATGACATCTCTTCTAGACATTTCCCCTATAGTTAACGTGCTCCCTCCTCCTTCCTTACCACCCACTTTTATTGGGATTCTCTCACTTGCCAGGGAAAAGGGAAAAAAAGCAAGTCCTAAACTTTTCATTAGGTAGTTGGAATAAGAAGTCTTCTGGGGTAGTTGGATGAAACCTCCACAGCTCTCATGGACTATTACAAGCTAATTGAGCACCGGGAGCTCATTGGCGGCTGCAATGAACATTTTGCTGGAGTAATTATGCAAGGCCACAGTCGTTTGCAGTAACAAGGTAACTCCAGGTATAAAGAGAACTCCCTGAAACTCTTGATTTGCTGGAGTTTTCCTTAGTTGTCTCATTACTATGAGCCCAGGACAGACAAAGGCCCAGAGACCAGATCTTTTGGGAGGCTGCTGTCCATCAGGGGTTTCTGCCTGAATGGCCCAGATCTCCTGGACCCTCTCTTGAGGCCTTATGGAAACAACCCAGCACTGCTGGGTCACATTTGCATTGATTGAGATTTGGGGTCCAGAGTTAGACACTCTGGAATACAGGATGGAGAGGGACAGGTTTAGGCTTTGGAAGCCTGGGGATAGCTGACTGGGGGTTAGGAGACTCAGGCCAGTGTCATCATTACTGACAATGTGCTGAGAGCAAGGCTTGACCACAGGTATCAAGGCCAGACATATCCCCTCTGTCTCCACTGGGGTCTGTCTGTCCTGGGTGGGCAAGGGGTGGGCCTGCATAAATGGGACCAGGACAACAACTCCTGGTGCTCTTTTCTGTCCTGGGGGATTCTTTTTTTAATTCTCCGCAGAGAATATGTTTATTGACTTTTTTTTTTAGGGAGGGGAGGGGGGCAGGAGAGAGAGAGATATGTAAGAGAGAAACATGAATCAGTTACCTCCCATACATACCCCAACCGGGGACTGAACCCAAAACCTAGGTATATACCCTGACCAGGAATCGAACCCGCAATTTTTGGTATATGGAACAATGCTCCAACCACCTGGCCCACAGCTATCCCAGAGGATTCTTTTTTATTTTTAAATTGATTATGCCATTGCAGTTGTCCTAATTTTTCCCTCTTTGCCCCCCTCTACCTGGTACCCCCCACTCCCTCCCTTAGTTCATGTCCATGGGTCATACATATAAGTTCTTAGGCTGCTCCATTACCTACTCTCTTCTCAACATCCCCCTGTCTATTCTCTGCTACCAATTTGTACTTAGTAATCCCTGCACCTTCTCCCCCATTATCCTCCTTCCCCTTCCCAACCGATAACCTGCAAATGATCTCTGTATCTATGATTCTGTTCCTGTTCTAATTGTTTGCTTAGTTTGTTTTTTAGATTCACTTGATAGTTGTGAATTTATTGCCATTTTAATTTTGATCTTCTTTTTCTTAAATAAGTCCTTTTAACATTTCATATAATAAGGGCTTGGTGATGATGAGCCCCTTTAATTTTACCTTATCTGGGAAGCACATTGTCTGCCCTTCCATTGTAAATGATAGCTTTGCTGGATAGAGTAATCTAGGTTATAGGTCCTTGCTTTTCATCACTTCAAGTATTTCTTGCCAGTCCCTTCTAGCCTGCAAAGTTTCTTTTGAGAAATCAGATGACAGTATAGTAGGAACTCTCCTGTAGGGAACTCTCTGCTTTTCTCTTGCTGCTTTTAAGAGTCTCTCTTTATCTTTAACCTTTGACATTTTAATTGTGATGTGCCCTGGTGTGGTCCTCTTTAGGTCCAGTTTATTTGGGACTCTATGCTTCCTGGATTTATATGTCTATTTTCTTCACCAAATAATGGAAGTTTTCTTTCATTTTTCCTTCAGATAAGTTTTCAGTTTCTTGCTCTTTGTCTTCTCCTTCTGGCACCCCTGTGATTCAGTGTTGGTGGGTTTGAAGTTGTCCCAGAGGCTCCTTAGCCTATCCTTGTTTTTTTTTTGATGTTTTTTCTTCTTGTTTTTCTAATTGAATTTTTTTTCTTTTTTTTGTTCCCAATCATTGATTTGATTCTCAGCTTCATCCCCTCCACTGATGGTTCCCTGTAAATTTGTCTTTATTTCATCCAATGTAACTTTTATTCTGCCTGGGTCTTTTTTATGCTGTTGAAGTACCATTGAGTTCCTTGAGCATCCTAACTACCGATGTTTTGAACTCTGCATCTGATAGATTGCTTATCTCCATTTCATTCAGAGCTTTTTCTGGAGTTTTGATCTGTACTTTCATTTGGGTCATGTTTCTTTGTCTCCTCGTTTTGGCAGCCCCTCTGTGTTTGTTTCTGTGTATTAGGTAGAGCTGCTTGGACTCCCTGGTTTAGTAGTGTGGTCCATTGTAGAAAAGTGCACCTGTAAGTTGGAAGGGGCAGAGCCTCCAGGGCAGGGCAACCTGTGTGAACCAGGTTGATGGAGTCTCTGATATGGCGTCACTGCCTTGTGGCTCTGTGTCGGGGGAGGGCTCAGAAAGAGGACAGTGCTGCTGCCTGGCCTCTGGAGTTTTGTTCGGGAGGAAGCTGCCCCAGGCACTTGCCCTGATGCCAGACACTTTATTTTCTCCCCATGTGCCGCTGGTGCCCTTCTGGTTGCTGCCCTAGTGCTGGGGCCCAGAGGGAGTGAGTCTGTGTGAGTCCTAAGTCTGTTGTGGGCCCTTTAAGAGGAGAGAATCCTGCTGTTTCTTCTGCTGCCCCAACCTCCACTGGTTTTTACAGCCAGAAGTTACGGGGACTTACCATTCCGGTGCTGGAACCCTGGGCTTGGTGGCCTGGTGTGGGGCATCCCTCCCTCCCGAGGTATCCCTCTGGATTTTTATCCACCACACATGGGTGTGGGACCACCAGCTCCATACCTCTGTACCTCTCCACCCCAACTACCCACCTGGATGACTGTGACTTCTTTAATTCCTTGGTTATTGGACTTGCATCCAGCTTGGCTTTCTGGTGATTCTGGGTGACACTTGTTTTGGAGTCTAGTTGTAATTTTTGCTGTGGTTGTGCGAGGAGGCGAGCTGTGCTTACCTGTGCCTCCATCTTGGCCACAAGTCTCCCATCCCAGAGAATTCTTTATGGTGAAACTCTTTTAGAAGTACCTCCTTCCCCCAACCCCCACCACCAGACTGCATCATACAGTGAGGAGTGGGAGGCTGAACCTGCCATCCGCAGGGCCTAGGTTAAGTAGGCTGGGCAAGGGCCTCTCAGTTCCCTCTGGCAGAAGCCCTTGGGCCTCGCCAAGCCAGTGTGTCCTCTGGGTGGCCCTGCCTGGCCTCTGGCCTGCCGCCCATCAGCATTGAATCATGCCCCTTAGAGGACAGCATGTAACTGTGCTTCCAGATATAGCCCCTGGCCCCCTGGGGTGACAGGAAGAGTCATTGTCACAGAGCACTCCATCTTGCTGACACCACATGCCCCGCATAGTTTTCTTCCCTCACTGTTCAGTCCTGCACAGCCTAGAATTCTGCTCTGCAACACATGTGGGGCTGTTCTTTAAAAAATGTGACCCTTTTGAAAAATCTTCTCTACCTCCCACTTTAACTTTCAAGGCTCTGCCTTCAGTCTTTGGCCTGGACCATCTTCTACCTCCACCTCACATCCATAAAAGTTTGTCACAGTCAGAGGCTGGCTGCATTGAGGCAGGAATGTGGTGTTCAGTTGAATTGTGAAATTAGCTAGGCAAGTTAATGAGGCATCCTGCTTTTACCTTCCTCAGAGCAGAAGTTTCTGAAGGTGCTTTGAGCGCCTTGCTAAGGAAGGAGGAGACAGAGCAGAGGGAGCTGGCCAGGACTATGGGGCAGCTTCATGCAGGTGAGGGTGCAGGCCTGGGACCTTGGCTGTGGCCTGCTTCGCTGGAAGGGACCTTGAGAAGTCATCTCCTCAAAGCTTCTGCTTTGGGACAGCCTCCATCAACCACTTCGAATCCATAGGAGCACCCTCCTCGTGTCCAAGGACATCCCAAGACTGCACACACTGGCTGTGGTTAGCCACTATCACCGCAAATTTCTTTCTTTATCTGGTGCAAGGCTGCAGAGACAAAGACTTTCTGCCACTTTGCCTTAGACGGCTTCCGTGGCAGAAAGAAGACCGAAGACGACCACAGTTGTAATGGCAGCTAACGTTTACGGAGGGTGCGGGGGCCACTTTACTCCAGGGTCTCATTGGATCCCCACGAGACTCTGTGAGGTTGGTATTATTATTACTGACAGATGAGGAATCTGCGTTTACTTGCCCAGGATCACCCCAAAATAGTAAGAGGCAGAGTTGGGCTGCCTACCTCCAAAGCCCTGCGCCTTGACCTCAAGGCAAAGTTGTTTCCATTCCTTTTCCAGCAGCGCACCTCTCTCATCCCTTAATTCCTGCACAGATTGCACACTTGCAGGTACTCACCTGGAGGCTTTGGAAGCCACAGCCTCAAGGTGCATGCAGAGGACCTGCCAACAGTCTGTTTTCTGCATATGTCAAATTCTCAGGTCCTGAAATTATGTCAAACACATCTTCCTGTTTTCAAGCAGCAATTCGATGTCATTTTGGTTGTCGGATGCACTTTAATAACGCCTAACATAGGAAAGTTACCCCGCCTGGACCTTTTGCATGAGATCGACCAGAAAAGGTGTTTTTGTTTTTGTTTTGTGTTCTGAGGACAGGACGGTTCATGCTAAGGCTGAGCATTAAGCGAGACAGGCAATATTTCTGTCTTGAAAAGCGTGGAGTCTTAAGGCTTCTGAATTTTGAGCCCGAAAACGCCAGGCCGTCATTGTAATGTAACACCTCAATTATGGCGCAGGGGGTGAGAAAGCGCGCCTCTGAGACCTGCAAGGCTCTTTAGACCCACGGCCTGCACCACAATTAGGGCTTCAGAAACACCAAAGGCAAGCCAATGAGTGTCATTTTTAACCAGTTTGAACATTTTACTACTTCCTAACATCAGAAGCACCCAGGCTGCAGAGCCTGCTTCTTATCCTCAATAAAGTGATTAAGCTGAATGGGTGTGGGGAGCATTATTGGGCTGAGAAGGGCTAAAAATAGAAGTGCCCTGTTTTTTGGAAAGCCACAGCAGGCCTGGAGAGACTGACAGCCTCGGGGTGCCACTGAGGAAGGGGAGGGAAGGTGGCAGTCCCCAGGGTCTGAGATGGGGTGGTTGGTAGATGCTGTGAGGGCGAGCCAGGTGACCTGCCTCTTTGACCACTGTCATCGAGAACAGAGAATTGGTGGGAGCTGTGGATTGGTTGCTCTGCTTTGGTCTGAAGAAACCTCCAGGGTGTGTGTGTGTGTGTGTGTGTGTGTGTGTGTGTGTGTGTTAATGAACTTAGAGTAACTGACAATGCGTGAGCCTAGGATGGACACCTCAGCCTAAAGTTTAAATACTCAGCCCCGAGCTACTTGGGTTTACTTGCTATTCTTGGGGGACAGGAGTCCAGCTGGACAGTGAGTAGAGGCAAGTTATAAGGGACACATACAGAGAGAGGTGGGGAAGGGAAGAGACCCTCAGAGCCAAGAGTGAGCTGCTGCGCTGTGAACCCTTGATTAACTAGGGTATTCAAGGAGAGTGGAATAAAGAAAGGGACTCCTGGTTAACCGAAGGTGATCCAGGAACCTCGTCTGTTTTGTTCTTGTAGTTTGCTGCTGTTGATCAGTGTGGAAGCCCATTTTTTCTGCTTTAGGTGAATACGATCAGTTGGTTTTTATGATAGAATACCTTGCTTGCTTAGAAGTCAAAAGGAGAATGCTCAGGAAGCAAGTCAATCACAGAAGGATATTCTTTTTTTTCCCCATTTTTGAAAATTGTATTATTGTTCAAGTACAGTTGTCTGCCTTTTCTCCCCATCTCTCCCCCCTACCCCAGCCATCTTCCCCTCCCTCCCCTGATTCCACCCGCCTTACACAGTGACATATGCCAATTATTTCTTGATAAAATTGGGAAAATATATTTCCAAAGCAAAATATAATAAATTCTTTTTTGTGCATACACGCACACACACAGACCGACTTAACAACAAAACCCCAATTAAGAGCAGAAGGATATATTTTTCCCAGTTTTATCGAGAAATCATTGGCGTACATCCCTGTATACGATTAAGGTGCACGGCATGGTATTTTGATTTACATATGTTGTGGAGTGATTATCATATAGCTTCAGCTAACACCCATCACTCCACATAGGCATGATGTGAAGAAAGAACAAAACAAAAACATTTTTCTCCTTGTGATGAGAACTCTTGAGATCTGCTCCCTTAACAGCTTTTTTATACTCCATACAGGAATGTTAACTGTAGCCATTTATGGTAGTGACATCCCTTAGTACTTGTCACGTAGCTGGACATTTTTACCCTTTGACTACCTTTCCCCATCCTCCGCCTCTGGTAACCACGAGTCTGTGATCTTTTTCTGTGAGTTTATTTGTTCTTTAGATTCCACATACAGGTGAGATCATAAAGCATTTGTCTTTCTCTCTCTGACTTATTAACACAGTACAATGCCTTCAAGTTCCATCAGTGTTGTCGAGAACGGTAGGGTTTTTATTTTATGGGTGAATAGTATTCCAGTGTGTGTGTGTGTGTGTGTGTGTGTGTGTGTGTGTGTGTGTGTGTGTACACCACGGCCTCTCTGTATACTCATTCATTGACAGGCTGTTTCCATCTCTTGGCTACGGTGAATAACGCGGCAGTGAACGTGAGAGTGAATGTGAGAGTGAACGTATCTTTTTGAGTTAGTGTTTTTGTTTCATTTGGATATGTTGCCACAAGTAGGACTGCTGGGTCATATGGTAATTCTATTTTTAATTCTTTGAGGTGCCTCCACATTGTTTTCCACGAGACTGCACCAGTCTGCTTCCACACCGATAGTGCACAGGGGGCTTCCCTTTTCTCCACACCCATGCCGTCATTTCTCACCTCTTACCTTTTTGACGATGGCCATTCTAACAGGCACGAGGTGCTGCCTCACGGTGGCTTTAATGTGCATTTCCCTAATGACTAGTGATGCTGAGCAGCTTTTCGTGCACCTGTGTACCTTTACCTATCTTCTGTGGAAAAATATCTATTCAGGTCCTATGACCATTTCTAAATTTTTTCTTTGCTATTGAGTTATATGAGTTCTTTATATATTTTGGTATTAATACCTTTCAGATACATGGTTTGCAAATATTTTTTTATTCTGTAGGTTGCTTTTCACGTTGTTGATGGTTTCTCTTGCTATCTATGTGTTAACTTTTTAGTTTGATGTTGTCCCACTTGTTTGTTTATGAGCTTTTTGGTTGTGCTTTAGGTGTCATATCCAAAAATTATTTCCAAGGCCCATGTCAAGGAGTTTTATTCCTGTTTCCTTTCAGGAGTTTCATGGTTTCAGGTCTTCCATTTGTCTTAATCCATTTTGAGTTACTTTTGTGAATGGTGCAAGGTAGGGATCTACTCCGATCCTTTTACATGTGAATATCCAGTGATCTCAGCACCATTTATTGAAGAGACGTTGAGTATTCTTGGCTACCTTGGCAAACCCTAGCTGACCATACATGCTTGGGTTTATTTCCGGGCTCTTAGTGCTGTTCCATTGACCTGTTTGTCTGTTTTGGGAGTGTGATGCCTCGTGTTTTGTTCTTCCTCAGGATTTCTTTGGCTATTCAGGGTCTCTTGTGGTCCATATAAATTTTAGGAGTTTTTTTTCTACTTCTATAAAAATTGCCATTGGAATCTTGATAGGGATTGCACTGAATCTATAGATGGCTTTTGATAGTATTGACATTTTAACAGTATTAAGTCTTCCAATCCATTAACACAGGATATCTTTTCATTTATCTGTGTCTTCAATTTCTTTCGTTAATGTCTTATAGTTCTTAGAGTAGAGATCTTTCACCTCCTTGGTGAAACTTA